>APFE031758151.1:233785-245686 GCA_000404065.3 Pinus taeda | reverse complement strand
ATAAACATACTGAAAATAATGCATAAGCTATGGAAAATGAAGGATTTGAACAAGGACTGAACAAGGATAATTAGGCCAAATGAGCCCAACAAGTTACCAATTTTGGGGCTCATCAATAAGCACATGGAAAACGGTGCAAATACTTTATTGAATAGAAGGAAGAATTACAACCATGAAGCCTGATTCGAAGTCACTCCCCCAGCTTTGGTTCCATCCACATCACATCATAAGCATGACATTCACATAGCATAATGACACTTACAATAGTCCCAATTCTCAAACTAACATTATCTCCTAACAATTCATCAAAATCCAGCCCTTGATCACTTATATGATTGCTCAATTTATAGGAAGATGGAGGAGGTTTTGTCATTAATGAGGATATTGAATGGCCTTCCAAACTTAGAATTAGTTCCATGGAGGAAGGGATGAGAGTATATGAGGTATCTTAACTCATTCCTCATCCATTTTCGAGCTCATAGGAGATGATAAGTGTGGGAATATTCTAGAAGGCTTAAGAAGATAAGAATATTCCCCAAACCCTATGTGAATTTCTCTCAATCTCGCCTAGCGCAGGTCAAAGTGGGCCTAAGTGCTCTGCAGAGCACCCTTGCATGGGCCTACCTGCGTTGGGCTCTCTAGGAATCATTTCAGGATGTCTTTAGGGCATGAAACTCTATGGGAAGGAGGCATTCAAAAGGTTGACTTGTTTAGGGCATGTAGCAACTGAAATTAAGGTTTGATGAGCCCTAAAACACTGATCTAGATTATGGGAGTGATGTGCCCAAATGGATCTGTAACAAGTTGGAGTTGCCTTCCCGTGCGACAAAATTTGGACGATTAGATTGGGCATTTAAAGCGACTTCTACCTCTATGGCCTTGTTGCATGCTTCCAACCAAGTAGTTAGGTGGTGCATTCAGACATGGGATTGGATGACTTCCTTTAGATTACTGATGAAACATTCAAAGTAAAAGGAATATCCTAGTCCTTCAGTCTGGAAGACTAATTGTTCAAAGGCTACAATGTAGACTTGCATTATACATGTTTGCCTGAGCTTATTGGGACGACCCAAAAAGTGAGATTCTCGATCAAAGCGACCACAAATGGCTTTTGAGAACCTGTTCCAAGTTGGCCTCCCTGGATAGCATTTTTAATGCCACTACTGCCATCACTCTGGTCCAAGTAAAGAGATCCCACATGTAGTTTAGTGTCATCCTCCTAGATATTATTAAGGCGAATATATTGTTCCATTTGTGCCACCCATAATACCGAGTTAGAGCCATCAAATTTGTACATGTCCAGCTTGGATGTTTGGTGGCTCGAATATTGATGACCTCCATGGAAATGAATGTGATGGTTGGATTCTTGTTCTACGTGTGCATCAAGATTGTGTTCTTCCCTCATTGGTTTGTGAGACATCCTTAGGGCATCCAATGCTTCTGTGATTTTGTTAGTAGCCTGGAAGTCATATTTTCCCGAGGGCTTCACTCTCTCCACCACCTTCTTCGTAGCCATAACTTGAAATCCAGTACTATGCATACACTAGCCCCGGTCAAATTTTGAGTTTACTTAAGAGTAGTATGGTTGTAAAGAGAGCAAGCTCAGGAGTCTAGTGATGTTGGTCACTTAAAGCCACGTCGAGAAAAATTTAGGATCATATGAAAATTGGGGGCTTACAGCTGAATGGTACCACTGCCATCAACTTGTTATCCTGAACCTTATGGGTTAGGTCTCTTGCAAGCGTCTCGTGATGCCCTAGATATTTTTATTTTATTTTTATTTTTGTAACTTCAAAAGGAGGATTACTCTCAGTTGATCAATACTGTGGTAGAAGAAATCCAAAATGCTTGATATTGCCAAATATCGTGTAAAAATTGGGCTTGAACTGTAGTAATAGAAACCCTAAGGTCTTGACACTCCAAAATGCGTTATGACAACATGATCTGGACTATGGTGGCCAAAACCTTCACTACACAAAGAGTTTGATATGCACTGTGAAAACCCCAACTGTTGATTCTGATCTGTAAGGCGACAACATAACCCCAACTACTAGATCTGATTTGTACAGCGACAGTCGAACCCCAACTGTTGGATCTAATATGAATGAAAAGGTCGAGGGATATTTTCAGATAGTTGGGGGAACTATGGTTAGAAAGGAGTGATAGGTGTTACATATCGTGCTATACACAGGGGTCCAACAATAGTACTCAACCCAATCTTTAAGAGCACTAACTAAGGAGGATCGACCATACCCTTAGTCATACTACTCGACTACACTATTGTATGTGTGAATAATATCCCCAAGTGTTGTTCTCAGTGTACTGTAGCAGAAAGATGACCAACGAATTATCTAAGGTTAGGTTTCAGGTTACCCTAGAGGGGCTTCCGATATAACTAAGGGTACTTGGAAGTGCAGTCTGTGCATAATTCTGTCTAATGCACTACTACTCGAAGGGGTACCCACAGGGGTTACAAGGGAGTCCAACAAGCGTGACCAACTATTGTAGTTCCTATGTGCATGCCTCCCCAAATCTGCATGTTTATGCACTCAACGACAGATCCCATGGTTTAAAGACGTTGAAACACGTCTCTAGCCTAAAAAACAATTATGCAAAAATTGGAGCTACAGTTGGCCCTAAAAAGTGCTTTGATACCACTTGTTATGCATTTGACCTGCGAGAATAATAGAATGCCAAAAATACAAAACAATATTTCCAAAAACACATAAATATCACATGAATTGAGACAAGCTGCAAAGATATTCTATTATTCATAAGAAAAATACAATGTTCACTTGCTACTTCAAGGGGGCAACCTCCAACAGAGCAGAGCTCAATTACAATAAGACTCAATGGTTCTCCCCTTGTTATTTAAGACTATTTATAACTTTATGACCTCCAAAACCCTAACTAGTAGTGGTCCCTTGCATAATATGGGTTAACCAATTTATTTATTAACTATGGTATGTTTATAACTAATTGTGGTCCCTTTTCGATAATGTAGGTCAACCACTTACAATTATTATTAATGTGGGTAACCGCTTACTGCCTTTATTGACTCAACTAACTAATGATGACTTTGACTAGGCCCCTTGGGCTTATTACATAAATAAAGGGGTTAGGGTTGGACCCTAACAAATTCAAGGGATTGCAGTTGCAGAGAAGGGGGATCCCCTATTAGGTTATGTAGGCTAAGGGGGAAAAGAAAGTTGGTGTTTGGGATGGTTGGTTGAGTGAGAAAGCTATGAAATAGAGGGAATTGGGCTGAATGATTGAGTGCCCTTGTTAACCTTTATGGTGTCATAGCCTTGTCTTGAGGATGACCTATTGCTGAGAAATTTATAGAAGTAGTTCCCAAGGCTAGGTAGAATGTCTTATGTCAATAGCCAATTGATGACTTTAATTAAAGATGAGTGTTGTTATTTCCATGTGTATTTTAATGTTGTTGATTGTGGGTAATTATATGTGTTATTGTGACTATTTGCTTGATAATTATGCTACTCAATATACATTATGTTCATATGCTTAAGTTATGCATGTAGTATACATTATAAGCCTGCATGTTGTTCATATGTATGACAAAACTAAATAAATGGTATTAAAGTTGTTATTTATGAAATTTGGAACTTGGTTGAAATACATTTTGATTTTATGATATCAGAGATAGAATTGGTGGTAATCTCCCTTAACTAATTCACTTAGGAATGTTACAATGTGGTGTTAAAGCATTGTTGAACTTAGGCAAAAGAACCAAAAAAATTTGTGGTATCAAAATTGGTGTAAAGCAGTAGTGTGGCCTAGCTAATGGTTTGGGAACATTATATTGTGGTAATAGACCAGAGATTACAATGTCGGGCCTACATGGATTGGATGCAACCAATGAGCAAGAAAAATTCTACAAAATATATCTACAATGTGGTTGGAAAATTATTCAAATGAAATTGGGGCAATTTTAGGAGAAAATGAAGGAATTGAGTCCACGGAGCTAAAAAAACCCCAAGTTTATCTATTATTGGGTAAAATTTAGGCCAATAATGGTTGAAATTAGATGTTTCAAGGCATGGGCATGGTGAAATTGGGTAAAACCCCCAAGAATCTCAAAATTAATTGTTCAATTTTGTGCCTTGGGAGCGTTAAAGGGCTTGAATTATAAATATATACGTTGAATTTGATGTGAAGGGGACCAAATTAGGCTATCAAACTCAACTCAAAGCTTCAATGACGACCTAAGCAAAAATTTGGAAAATTGGGTGAATCTTGGAACTGAGGAAAATTTAAGAAAAGCTTGAATTTTGGTTTTTTTTGGGTAACTAGTGTTATGGTAGGGTGGCATGGAGGCCATGAGATGCCATATGTTATATGACATGGCAATTCCACAATGGTAGGTGGAAATGGCGTGATTGTAGAGGCGAAGATCATGTAAATGTGAAAGGATGGGTCAATTGCTAGTTCTAGGCTTCCACAATATTTGTTTCTCCACATAGGCATCTAAGGATGCTGAGAAATAATCCAAGTAAAAAACTGCAGAATTCTAGAGTGCAAAACTATGGAATGCGGTATTGCAAGATGCAGGATTGTGGGATGATCTGTGTGAAGTGTGGGAGGATAAACCTGTTGGAAAATGTAACCATCGTCGGTCTTCATAATGTAGTCGAGTCTTCATGTAATGTACTTGTCAAGAGAATAAAGAAAATAATAATAATAATTATTATTATTATGACTTATTAAAGCACGGGTTTCATGTTTGGGTCACCATGTTTTAGGTCAAAGTCCCCATTAAGGACTTCTAGGATTTATTCTGAGTCTATAGAGTTATTGTACATTTAAAGAGACACTTCTTGGGCTTTTGAATCATGTAAAAGGGTTAAGTATTAAGTCAAATATGAATTATGTAACCTTCACACCATGTCAGCCTAAGGGAAGATCAAGTTGGCCTAAGGACCCTATTCGACCCCACAAGAAGCCTATAAAAGGAAGCACATTGGATTCATTTGGAGCATCATCCTCTCATCAAGTTTGAAAATATTTTTTTGTTGGGCAGAAGTCCGAAGTTCTCTTGTAGTTGGGAAAAGGTGTGAAGTCTGTTGTCGGGAAGCCAAAGTGAATATGTCTTTGGGGAAGCCTAAGGAGAAAAGAAAAATCGAAATTTTGGTGCCTCTCTCTCTTTCTCTATTTCGTGTTCTAGATTGGGAGAACGAAGTCTCCTAAGTTTTGCCGTTATCGGAAGCTATCAGTTGTCGTGAGCTGTTGCCCTAATCAAAGTTGCTGGAAAGAGATCAAAATTCTGGGACGCTGACTTGGTGTGGAGGGAAGGTCTTGTCTTGGTAGAGGGTGAAGATTCTCAAAGAATACTATTGAAAGGAATAATTGAATAATTATCTTGACTAGGTTTTCCCCTCGATGGGGGGTTTTGCCCTGGCATGTTCCTAAATCTTATGTTTATTGTTTTATGTGTTGCTGATTTTGGTAATTGCTTGATGAATAAAATAAATAAGATATATAGAATTGTAATAATAAGAAACATCACAAGTCATTATCAAGATCAAGAAAACCTTTACTGCCTTTTTTATTTTCTAACATGGTATTAGAGATTTGGTGAAAAAGGAAGAAAAAGGCAGTCTCAAGCACCTGATCCATTCATAGGTATTATCTCAGGGAAGGAGTCTATTATATTCAAGGAAGATGTCTAACTCAATCAAGGGTGAGAACAAACTTGAAGGAGCATCTAACTTCAAATCCTGGAAGAAGATGATTAACCTAATCCTTGAGGAAAACAAGGTGTTGGATTTGGTGAAAGGAAATGTAAAGAAGAAGCCAATGATGCCGACAAAGCAAAATTCAGGGATTTAGAATTGGTGGCTATGAATCTGATGGTAGAAGGGATAAAAAACAATCTTGTCCCATTCATATCTAATATTGATCATGCTCAGGAGATGTATGAAGCCTTATCGAAGTTGTTCACCATTAAGAACATTAGTCAAGTACCAAGTTTAAAGAATGAGTTGAGGACTACGAAGATGACTAAAGAAGATATTGTGGCAATATTATTTGTGAAGATAGCTAGACTCAAGGATGATCTCTTGGCCATTGATGAGATTGTTCTGAATAAAAAACTTATGATCACTGCCCTATTAGGATTTCCACCTTCTTGGGGTGCATTTGCTGTAGGTCTCAATAGTTGGAAGGTAGCTCCCACCTTTGAAGAATTGTGGATTGCCTGTAGTCAAGAAGAATTAAGGATCTCAATGGTTTCCAGTCCTAAAGGAGTATCAAATTCTTATGTTGGTCATAATAAAGGAAAGAGATCGAAGGGACAAAGGAAGAAAGTTGACATGTCCAAGATAGATTGCTATCAATGTCATAAGAAGGGTCACTGCAAAAGTGATTGTCCCGAGAATCCAAAGAATAATAAGAGAGGAAGGGATCAAGCCAACCTTCTTGTAGAAGGAGACTTAAAGAGAGTTAAGACCGAAGAACCCAACATTAGCGACTTACACTATTAAGTCTTTTGCCCTTAGCTTTAGATACTTTGTTTTTATATGTTTTACAATGTATATGTTTTAACATATTTTGGAAAATACATTTTTGTGTTGTTTTAAGTTTGTAGGCTTCCCTCAAGCTTTGGAGGTAGGTTTCCCTCAAGCTTTGGAGGGAGCCCCGAACAACTCCCAAAGGTAAGTATCTCAAGTCTTTTCAGTTTTGGGTCCATGTATTCATTTAGTTCTGATTATATTAAATATTAATCACCTTTCTTCCTCTATTGTCTTGATTAGGAAAACCATTTGCAAGAAGGAGGATCTCTCAAGACAAGGTTAGTCAAGAAACTAAGGTATGCTTTGAATACATTGATTGAAAGTTATTGATTGATCTATTACTAACTTTGTTGTGATAGTTGTATTGAATCTTAGTGATTCTTGTTTGGGTGATTCATCTCTTGATAAATCTACCCACCCCACTTATATTCTTGATTGACTATGTAGAACCCTAAACAGGTTCTGGAAAATCCTAACTGAAGGGTATGCTATTGTGAATGTCTAAAAACCCTAAACTGCTTAGGGTGATTTTGGAATGCTAGTTGAAGTTTTATTGATGATGTCATGTTTGGGATTTTGGTATGATCAGGAAACCCTAACTTGTTAGGGTTGACTGATAAGGTCTAAAATCATGGATCCTTTGAAGTTTCGGTAATATAGGGTTTGTTATGTTTCTACATTGGAACCATAACTCATTGGGGTTTGGTGGAATGTGTGAGAAAGACCCATTATATTGTCTTGGAAATGTTTTTCTTTGGTATGTATATGTTTGTTTGATCAAACCCGAGTATAATCAAGATGATTGCGTGTCTAACTCTTATTGATATTTGTGAAGTTGGGTTTGACTATCTCATGATATGTAATGTATTGCATGATGATGAAATCTAGGCATGTATAGATGTGTCCTTTTGATTGAAACTCTAGCTTAGTCTAAGTCATATATATTAATATTGTTGGACATTTGATATGTTTATATGGTTATGAATTCCTAGATATGTGTGTTGAAGAAAACTAATAAACAAATAACACATACTCACACTCATAAAATAAATATCAAGCATATAGAAAAACTTGATATGGCGGAAAAGGCCTCAGCTTTGCAACATTCCTCACATTCTCATTATTAATTAATCCAATATACAAAGAATGATAATAGTACAAATAAATACACGAGGAAGTTGGTCTCAAGATAGTACGTCTATATTGAACACTATGGTTGAGAAAATATCTCAACAACACACTAATCTAGGAGCCTAACTAGTTGGAGAGAATCTCTCAACCAACTAAGCCTAAACTGACTCCTAACCATGAGGAACAAACTCAATCTAGAAAGGTAGGATTAAATCCTAACTTTCATGGTTTTAATTAATTTAATTATTTGGACTTAGAATTGTTTTTAATGTGAGAGTGAAGGCTAACATTCCCCCTCTCAATGGTAAGTCCAAATTAAGAACAAGGAACCCTCTTCCAAGTTCTCAAGTTGATCCTCAAAAAACACTACTTGAAAAACCGCCAAAGGTGGATGCTAAAAAAAACTCAAATCTGAAGAGAACATGAATCAACTGCATGTCTGATTCATCTCTGAATGTCGCTTGACAACTCCATCACATGTCAAGCTGCAAAAGGATCCATCTGTTCTTTGCTTGCAATCAGCATCCTTTGTCCATTGACAAAATATTGAGAATGCCCATTGGCTGATGACGTTGAAAAACAACTCATTGTTGCTTTTGCTGTGTTTGAAAACTGCTAATGGCTGACTTTGCTATCGATTGCCCCACTAGCGAATTTTGTTGATGCTCACTTGCTGATGAAAATGCCCACTGGCTGCTTTGTTGATGTTGTCAAGACTTTCAGTCTGACAACCACTGTCAATGTCATTGACGTTTTCCCCCCTTTGTCAGCTGAAAGGAGAGACAATTATTTTCACTTGATTTCTGAACTCCCCCGCTTCAGGTGTAGGAGTGTTTCATTGGGTACTCCCCCGTTCAACTGCACGAGAGTACCATCTTCATTTTAACTATTGGCTGCAATATGTGTGAGTGAATTCGATTGTAAAACTTATACAATCTTCTGATGTGAATGACCATTCCCAGGGATCAATCCATGAATAATCGATCTTCAATCTGGTTGATTGTTGTTGTTTGCTGCATTACGCTGATGAATGATTTGAATCGCCAAAATGGTGACAAGGATGGTGTTAGGATATTCCGACACATAGGAAATAGTTAAGTTCAACTTGGTCTAGTATAGAGTTAGGTATAGAGTTAGGTAAAGTGTGTTTCTTTACCGTTGTACATTTTGTAACTTACAATCCGACGGTCACGATATGTAGTGATCCGACGGTTCATTCTCTCCTCGGTATTACCGACACTTGATCCGTGGCTTGACACCCGATTGGTCCATGAATTCTATTTAAAGCGCATTGAGGGTCATTTGTAGGTTAACCGTGCATGAGAGAAGCTTATGTAAATTTTCATTCTTTTATTAATAAATTGCCTGTAGTAGCCACGTTGGCGCAGGCCGTGGACTGTTTCCCTCTCTGAGGGTTTTAACCACGTCAAAATACTGGTGTATTGATCTGTGATTTGTTTATGAGCAGTGTCCTTTTGGTGTTCTGTCTGAGGAACTTATCTTGTATATTCCTACATGGTATTAAAGCTATTTGAGGGCCGCATCCGTTGGTGATCCAAATCTGAAGCCGGTAGAACTGCATGTGGCTGTCGTTTCCTAGATCTACTGTTTCTGACTACTTTTGGGCCGAGAGGACTGCTCTGTTGTGTTCGGAGCATCTGTGCCAGTGAGGAACCCCTTTCCTTTCACGCGAAAAGGTTTCCAGTAGCCTTATCTGCGTCATTTGTAAGATCTGGAGGTATACAGTCTTTATTTGCAGTTTACTGTTATTTTCTCTCTGCTTATTTCAGTTTCGGTTTATTTAGCTCTTTTTTAACCGGATCTATACCTTTCATTTCTGCGTATGCTCTTTGCCTTGCGACTCTGTGCGATCTGGGCAAATCAGAAACAGAAAGGAAAGATTTTTTCTCATGCGTATGCTCTTTTCCCTGCACCTTAGTGTGATCTCGAAAAATCAGAAACATTGAGAAAAATATTTAGTTTTTTCGGCTAAAGCTAACTTTGAGCCACAAGGTTCAATTTTTTTAAAATATTTAGTTTTTTGGATAAAGCTAACTTCGAGCCATAAGGTTCGTTTTTCTTTTCATGTCCGTGTTGGGTTTTGTTTTTTGTGTTTTGTAGGGAAAAAGAGGTTTCTCAAGGCAAGCACGCAACCCAAGCCCCCCCCCTCCTCTCTCTCTCTCTCTCTCAAATTTTTTGTATAGATCAATTGGTTCAAAGCTATTTTAAGAGAGTAAAGGTCTTGGGTTCAAATCTCCATTTTCTGGGGGCGTTTTTTTTCATTCCCGCACATTCACGCACTTTGCCAGCAACTTCAACAATGTTTTTTCAAAAGCCATAACTTCTTCATCCGAAAGCCTTTTTCAAAGCCGTTTTTTTTAAAACAGCCTAAGTTTTCGAGATCTATCCATTGGAACACTTACTTTCAGCATTTTCAGCTTCAGTTTTTTTTAAAATGGAAAGTCCATGCCAAGTCATTCTTGACAGCACTAACTACTTCCAATGGATATCCTACATGGAAGATTTACTTAGAAGTAAAGGTCTCTACAGAATAGCCACAGGCCAAGAGAAGAAACCAAAAGATGAAGACAAGGTTGAAAAATGGGAAAATAGACAAGATCAAGCACGTGGTTTGATAGGGATGTCTATTTCTCATCATCTTAGATTCCATATTGCAGAACTTGAGACTCCTCATGAAGCATTGGACCAAATCACTAAAGTTTTTGGGATTAAAAATGAAATTAGAGCCCATCAACTTGAAAATGAGTTGCTTACATTGGATCCTAATAGTTTTTCTTGCATTGAAGATTTCTTGTCCAAATTCAAGACCCTTAGATATCTCTTGGAAGGTGTTAAGGTTAAGAAAGAAGATAGTAACCTTATTTATTCCATCCTTACTAAGTTGGGACCAGCCTACTCTGTATTTGTTTCCACCTTCCATTCTACAAGGGAAGCTTTCATTTGTCAAGGAAAAGACTACAAGGCCCCTTCCTTTGACTCTTTTTTGTGATTCTTTAATAAGAGAACAAGAAAAACTCTTACACCTTGGTCTTCTTAATCTTGGAAACTCTTCCAAGAAAGCGTTAGCCGCCCAGCAGCAACCAAATTTAAAGAATCCTAAGAAGTCATATCCTAAAAAGAATGGTCCTAAAACAAACAAGGGTCCTAAGCAAACTCAGTCTCAAAATGAAAGATCATTTCAGCAAAATGATAAGACCAATAAAAACAAATGGAAGAAGACTGATAGACATTGTAACTTTTGTAATCGAGATGGCCACTTAGAATCTAAATGCTTTAAGAAGATGGAAGCCTTGGAAGCCGCAATGAAGAAACATAACATCCATGTGGAGCATTCTTCTACTTCAACTTCAACTTCATCTTCAGGAATGGCACTTTCTGCATGTCATTGTCAATCATCTCAGTCTGGTTATGCATTAAATGTATCTTCTTCTTCTCATTCTCATGAGTGGCTCATTGATTCTGGAGCCTCTTATCACATGGCCAAAAACAAAGCCATGTTTTCTTCTTTAAATGATTGTAACACCAAAAATATATATGTTGGTGATGATAGATCTCTTAATGTTGTAGGGACTGGAACTGTTCATCTAGACAAGGGTCAGTTTAATGATGTATTATGTGTTCCAACCTTATCCAGGAACCTTCTATCTGTATATCAGATAACTCATTCAGGTGAAGGTAAAATTGTTGAATTTTCACCTCATGATGTTGTAATCAAGGATCTAAGAGATCCTAAACAGATTCTAGCTACTCGTATTGCTGATAATTCCACAAGGTTGTATAAGTTTCACAACTTTGGGTCATCAAATCTTCCCTCAGTATTTGTTGCTCATAATGATGAAGTGAGCAAACTTTGGCATGAGTGATTTGGTCACTTAAACTATCGCTCTTTTCAGAATCTATGTAAAGAAAATATGGTGACAGGTCTTCCCATGGTATCTTGCAGAGATGGTGTTTGTTCCGGATGTGTACTCGGAAAACATAATCGGGACAGTTTTGAAAAACGTGCCTCTTGGCATGCCTCGCTCCCTCTACAGCTTGTGCATAGTGATTTATGTGGTCCAGCTCCAGCAGTTTCTTTCTTTAGCTACAAGTATTTCTTAACTTTCATTGATGATTTCTCTAGACGCACTTGGGTATATTTCTTAAAACTTAAGAGTGAAGTATTTAACAAATTCTTGGCCTTTAAGGCCTTTGTTGAAAAACAATCTGGACATCA
>APFE031758151.1:182347-229437 GCA_000404065.3 Pinus taeda | reverse complement strand
GGGATGTTAGGATATTCCGACACATAGGAAATAGTTAAGTTCAACTTGGTCTAGTATAGAGTTAGGTATAGAGTTAGGTAAAGTGTGTTTCTTTACCGTTGTACATTTTGTAACTTACAATCCGACGGTCACGATATGTAGTGATCCGACGGTTCATTCTCTCCTCGGTATTACCGACACTTGATCCGTGGCTTGACACCCGATTGGTCCATGAATTCTATTTAAAGCGCATGGAGGGTCATTTGTAGGTTAACCGTGCATGAGAGAAGCTTATGTAAATTTTCATTCTTTTATTAATAAATTGCCTGTAGTAGCCACGTTGGCGCAGGCCGTGGACTGTTTCCCTCTCTGAGGGTTTTAACCACGTCAAAATACTGGTGTAGTGATCTGTGATCTGTTTGTGAGCGGTGTCCTTTTGGTGTTCTGTCTGAGGAACTTACCCTGTAAATTCCTAAAGATGGAGATCAAAACGTTGATCTTCCAGATGGCCGATTCTTTGACAATGAAAGCAGTTTGGTTTGACTGCAACTTCAGTGTGCGCACATGTCTGTTTGTCTACAACTTTAGTTTGTGTGTATTTCTGTTTGTCTTCAACTTTCTAAGAACTGGCCAATGAGATTTGTGCAAGAAACCCTACACTGACAAACTTAATGGGCCTTGAATAATCTGGGATATGTAAGTTGGCGTCATCTTTGACATATCCTAAGCCTTGTCGAATTCTGTTACTTTGTATTTCTTCCCATGGCTTGATGATTGGTTTGGAAGAAGGTTGAACTGGATTAAGGACCACTTCGACACTTGAAGTTGGTTGGATCAGTGACTTGGAATCAACATCTTTGTCTTCATCTATATGGATGAAAGACTTGGAAACATCACTCTGCTGTTGCAACTCATCTCTTTGAAGTTGCGACTCCAGTTGAAGGAACTCAATCATTTCATGTGCATGTTGAAGATGCATTTGAATATCAGCAAGAGTTGTTTTGTTCATGTTCACCATGTCGCCAGCTAATGATAAAATCAAATTGTTAATAATTTGGGATAGTTGAATGTGTGTCGCCATGTTAGCTTGCTCACTTTGAATTCAGGCTCGCTTGTACTGTTGCTTATGATGATGGTTTAAACACTTGAGTTTTATAACTTGGTTTTTTGAACTCTTGATTTCACGCTCGCTTGATGACGATCGCTTTGCTTGAATTCTTCATTGACACTTTGTGAATGCTTCAATCAATTTCACATTGGCTCATTTGTTATAAATGTCATGTTTTGAACTTTCGCACTTGATTTTGACATGCTTGCTTATTGCAGATGTCGTCTTGGCTTGAATTTCTTGATTTCGTAGCGTCCTTAACTTGATTGCTTTGATTACATGATGTGAAATGTGCTTGCTTGGAATATTATCTTATCAAGTTGATGATGTGACACTTTGTGCTTGTGTACTTAAGCTTGATTACAAGAGCTTGATTAAGTGTTGTTATACTTAAGCTTGTTTATGTGCATGTAGTTGTTTAAACATAATACAAAGAGATAATTTGAACACAAGTCATGCACATGCATTCATTACACAGGGTGTACCTAAGATCCTCTTATCCAATTTTGGGCGGATCTAGGACACAAGCACCATAAAAATTATGATTTTATTAATTATTGGAATACATCAATCTTCAATGTCACAACTTTGTCATGGAAACTTCTCAATGAGAATGTCACACTTGCAAACTTTGGAAGCAAATTGTCTTCAAAAAACTGCCTGCACTGACTCAATCGCTCTTAAAGTAAAATATTACTTTGGATTACAATAATAACTTTCACTCAAACAAATTCACTTATTGCTCCAAATTTACAAAATATGCACGTTATGACTCCATAAAATCACTTATTACTCCCTTACATAAAGAATTAGAAATACTCCTTATCCCTCCAAAACATACAAAAATCACCTCTTACTTCTCACTCCAAAATATTAAAACATACCCTTATTACTCCAAAAACATCACTTTAAAAATAAGAAAACACCTCTTCTATCAAAAAATGCCTTTTCTTTTGGTTTTCTTGTCTTCCATATAATTTTTTTTTTTTTTAACCTCTTCTAAAACAATACTTTAAAAAATCTACTTATCACTCCGAAAATACTTTCATAACCCACCTTTCTCTCATAAAATCTTTAGGATCACTCTTTAAAAGTTCCTTTACATACTTCCCATTAAAATGATTATTAAAACTTTATAAAGTCACTTAAAGTCATGTTTCATTTTAAACTTTACAACTTATGTGTGTAAAGGTATGTTCACCATTCACTTTATGCATAAGTAACATCCACCATACAATGTCTTTTCAAAAGCTTATGCAACTTCCACACAATTTGGATTACCAAAACAAAACATAGAATAAGAGGCTCTCCATGGATAACGATATAACTTCCAAAAAATTGAGAACTGCATATATGCTCTTTTTCTAATGCATGTTCTATTTCAATTTGTTAGATTGCATCGAAAAACAATAGAATATGACCATGTCAGTCTCGTTGCACTCTGGAGTTCGAGTCCAGCCAAACGTCCTTTCGTTTTTTGAAGCGGCTGTCAACGAATACAAATATATTGAGCCATTGTTTGAAGGAAACCAATGCATAGAATGATGTTGTTGTCATGAAGAGACTGCCGTGAAGAAATGTTGCATGAATCCTCCTGCACGTCGAAAGAAAGGGAAAGCCATAGAAGAATAAAGGAGCATAAGAATTTGTCTTGGGCCATTTGAAGTTAGACGGAAAGAAGGTCTGAGCTGCTACTGCGGGAGAGTGAGGGCCATTCAAGAAGAGAATCAAGGCATTAGATTTCTTTTTAGCCACGAAAAAAAGGCCCTTAAAATTGAGTGAAAAAAAAGAACACAGTTTTTTAGCGCACTAACTGTGTTGGAGGAACCCGCATTGCCAGAAACCCCAGCCGGACGAGCAAGATCCTCCCGCCACCATGAAGAGGAAGAGAACTCTTATAAAGAGCCGACCCTGATGGAGAACGAGCTATTTCCGCTTGCTGGAGCTATCCGCTGCACAGCCGCCAGCTGAGAGTGACTAAAAAACTAATAAAACACTCACCAAGAAGCCATTCATGTTGCAGAACTGAGGTATTCTCAAGAATGGCTCTGATACCACATGAAGAAAATTAATAATCAAATAATACACACTCACACTCATAAAATAAATATCAAAGATATAGAAAACCCTGATATGGCGGAAAAGGCGTCAGCCTTACAACATTCCTCACATTCTCATTATTAATCAATCCAATATACAAAGAATTCCTAACATGTGTGATCTATTCATTGATGGTCATAAGTCTTAGGATTTAATGGAAGTCCTTGTCTGAGATTCTAAGATGATGATATTTGGAAATCTAGGGTGTTGTAAGCTAAACCCTAGTGAAGTTAAATTGTCTAGTATGTGTGATATAACAATATGAAATCTATTAAATGATTGTTGAATATGAAAATCCTAGGGTTTTGCAGTTAAATCCTAGTAGTAACATTATCTAGTGTGAAATGTATCAACATGAGATCCGTGTATTTAAGGATTGTTGAGATTATGGAATTATAAGGTTTTGGAGTTAAACTTTAGTCAAAGTAAAACCTTTGAAATATGATGATTTGAGATTTGTGAAAGATTGTTGAAATTGTAAAAATGGAATTCTAGGGTTTTTGGAGTTAAACCTTAGTTGAAGTAGAAATTTATGATATGTGATGAATATATGATAATTTGAGATTTGTGAAGAGATTGTTGAAATTTGAATTTTTTGGTTGAGTCTGATGATTGCTTGGAAATTTAGGGTTTGCAACTAACCCTAGTGATAGTTGGTCATGATAGTGACTAATTGATGGTTGATTGAAAATCTAGGAGTTGGAACTAACCCTAGTGCAACCGAGTCGAGATAATGACTAAGCTGTGATTGACTTTGATTGATTCTTTTATATGAAATCTAGGATTTGTATGAATCACTAGTGAGGAGTCTAACATATGTATTTTGAAAAGTTGTTAGATGCTTTGTATATCTATATTTGTGTGAATTGTTTAGAGGGTTTTCTATATGTTGTAGTAAGGTATGTCATATGTCTAGAAGACACATTGAAACCCTAGATGGAATAAATGTTGCTATGAAGTAGTCTAGGGTGTATAACAGAGTCTCTGGCAAGATGTTGAAGAGTATATGTCTCTTGTTTGTAATATAGTTTGGGTTTCTAATATGCATAAATATGAAATGCTTCCATGATTATGATATGGCTAACATAATGTTTCTATATATTTGGTTTTACTTTCTATTTAAAGTTGTGCATGCAGACAATCGTCAATATGGTGAAGATACTCATTGATGTGATAAACAGATGGGGTAATAATAACTCTGATGAAATTTTTGGAAGCCACAAAAGATTCTTCAATGACGAAAAGAAAAAATAGAACTCCCTAAGTTAAGAGGGAGTCTAGATGAAATCTCCCTTGGTTAAGAGGGAGATCGAATGGAAGGAATCTCCTTAGGATAAAAGAATGGTTGAGAATACTCCTTGTATAGGAATGATTAGTTCCTTTCCATTAAAGAGGGAGTGACAAATAAGATTCTTTGCTTCACGTGTCATGCACTCGACTAGGACTAACAGTCATAAGTCTTAGTGAGGGCCACAAGTAGGAGAAGGAAATTGGAGAATGCATTTTGATGTGTTGCCAAAAGAAGGAAAGCAGGATCTGATTGAAGAATATGTTGTTGCATATGTAGTAGGAAGAATAATGTATGATTGAGGAATCTTTTGTCAAATATTTGGTTGATAGTCCCACTGTAAAAAGTTGAGAAGCAACATCAAGTTGTCTGAAAGACCCCAGAGCTTTGTATTTGATTATGTACATGTGAAAGTATATTATTGATTGTGGTTGTGTTTGTATAGGTGAATCTCTCGAAGGATTTGATGGCATGTTGGTTACCAATCAGTTTGATTGGGAGATATTGATCATTCTTGATTTGCTACATCAAGGAGTGTTGAGGCTTTGTGAGTGAAGCATTTCCTAGGAGGGAATCTGAGCGACACATTGTGTTGATGTCTAGAAGTTGGAAAGGTGGTGTTGATCAAAGAGCTCTGTTTTGGATACACACCTAGATTTTTGAGTTGATGGTTAGTAAGTAAGCTTGAGGGTACTAAATGGGTTGAAATCTTGAGTCCATCTTAGTCCCACATGGATAGATTTCCTTGGTTAGGAATCTAATTCATGACATTGTGGTGCCAAATATGTTTAGTGACTGTTTGGATAGATTGCCCTGGTCAGGAATCTAGTCCATGGCATTGCAGTGCCTAAAGTTCTCCACTATTCATATAGTTTGAGATCTTCCATTGTACTTGTACATTATGAATATCTCCCTACTTAAGAGGGGTGTTGGAAAATGTAACTATGTTCGGTCTTCAATAATGTACTTGAGTCATCATGTAATGTATTTGTCAAAAGAATAAAGAAAATAATTTTTATTATTATAATTGTGACTTATTAAAGCATGGGTTCCATGCTTGGGTCACCATGTTTTAGTTCAAAGTCCCCATTGAGGACTTCTAAAATTTATTACGAGTCTATAGAGTTATTATACATTTAAAGAGACCCTTCTTGGGCTTTTGAATCATGTAAAAAGATTAAGTATTGAGTCAAATATGAATTATGTAACCTCCACCCCATGTCGGCCTAAGGGAAGATCAAGTTGGCCTAAGGACCATATTTGATTCCACAAGAAGCCTATAAAAGGAAGCACATTGAATTCACATGGACCATCACTCTCTCATCAAGTTCGAAAATATCTTATCGCTGGGCAGAAGTGCAAATTTCTCTTATAGCTGGGAAAAGGTGTGAAGTCTATTGCTCGGAAGCCGAAGTGAATGTGAGTTTGGGGAAGTCTAAGGAGAAAAGAAAAACCAAAATTTTGGTGCCTCTCTCTCTTTGTGTTTTGTGTTTTGGATTGGGAGAACGAAGTCTCCTAAGTTTCGTTGTTGTTGGAAGTTGTCAACTGCCGTGAGTTGCTGCCCTAGTCGAAGCTGCTGGAAAGAGGTCGAAATTCTGGGAGGCTGAATTGGTGTGGAGGGAAGGTCTTGTCTTGGTATAGGGTGAAGAGCCTGAAATAATACTATTGAAAGGAATAATTGTCTTGATTGGGTTTTCCTCTTGAGGGGGATTTTGCCTTGGCATGTGTCTACATCTTGTGCCTATTGTTTTATATGCTGCTGCTTTTGGTAATTGTTTGATGAACAAAATAAAGAAGATATATATAACTGTAATAATAAGAAACATCACAAGTAATTATCAAGATCAAGAAAATCTTCACTGCTTTTATGATTTTCTAACAAAACCATGAGAGGGTAAGCTTTCCAAAAAGTATTCCTTCACTTTTATATTATATATTTCTTTGCACAAGTATCAAAGGATGTTGGAAATAAAGTAAGTCTGTAACTACAGAGTGTGGGAAGACTAGATCATGTGGGATAAATATTGCAAAAATATCTTTGCATCTACATTATAATGTCTTCGTGGGATGTGGAAAGGCAAAACATCAATATGGTGATAGGGTTCTTGTATTCTCATAGGTGCGGCCTGAGACATAGCTAAGGAAAAGGGGAGAAAAGAAAAGGAGAAGGGAGAGACAAGGAAAGAAGGAAGAGGGAAAAATATGGAAAGGGCTCTACTTTGATCCCTCAAGCAACAGAATAACAATTGTAGCTTATGCCGATATCCATAGCAAGACTGAAGGATCTAAGCAAAGTTTCCAAAGTATAAATCATCAATACTCTGGTCCTTCACAAGAGGGAAAATCATGTAATTTGAGAGAAGGAGAGGGAGAAACCAGTGGAGCTACTAAGGCAGATCCACAGCCATCTGAATTAGGATCTCCAGTGATCTTGGCTTAAAAATAAGTACATAATATTCCAGATCTGAGCAGTGCAGTAAAGCCCCTTCGAATTGTGAGTACTCCATCCACTCAGATAACACCCCCTGACCAGGAAATCTCTGAATAATATTGGCACATCTTTGACCAAATGGCGAATCAACCACCTCAAGGTCAGACCTCGATGTTGGAATATCCCATCGTCGACCCAGTAGCCAACACCCCGATGAAAGCTATTCCTTTACAAAATATCCCAGCCTTTCACGGGATGACCTCAGAGGATCTGGATGCTTTTTTATTTGAGTTTGATGTCCTGTGTAGAGGTTATGATTACACCACTGATCCTTAAAACTTGAAGTTGTTCCCCTCCACCTTAAAGGGAGTAGCTTTCAATGGTTTATTGGTTTGGGTGGAAGTACCATTAACTCCTAGGATGACATGAAAACTGCTTTTCTCACTAAATACCAGGACTACTATAGGACTAGGGAGCTAAAAGATGAAATCTTCAAAATGTATGAGAATGATAATGTAACTTTAGAGGAATACGTCGAATGATTTCAATACAATTTGCAAAGATCCCCCCACTCGACATGACCAAAAGCAGTCTTGAAAGTCGTTTTAATAAAGGGGATGAAAGAAGAACGGGTAGAAACTTTAAATCTGATGCGGAAAGGTGAAATTTCTCAAGAAGACTATGACGAAATTTCCTGATTGTGTATCAGGTATTTGCATGGTAGCACACACATCGGAATAGGAAGCCAAGACTCCATGACTAGAGGAAGCAGACCTCCCAACTGAGGCGTGTCGAGAATAGAAATCGACAACCTCTTGGAAGATTTCAAGACAAATATCTTAGGAACGCTGACTACATAGTTAACCGTCTTACATGCTAGACAAAGACAAGCTGAGGCAGAACAAGTGCTAGCCATATTCTGCCCACGATGCCGAACGCAGCACAATCAAAGAGAATGTCCTTTGGACATGATTCAAACGTGCTCTATATGCACCAAGGACCATGCCATAGATCAGTGTCCATTGCTTCATGGGTTAAAAGTAGTGTTCAAAGAAACCAAAGAAGGAATAGAGTCAACATACTTAATGGCACAACATTGACAATGGTAAGCACGACCCTTAGGTATGCCACAAGACCCGTCTTTGTTCTTTCTTACGCAATATCATCAACAATGAAATCCTAGAACAAGATGGCAAGGTCAACAACCTTTTTTGCCTAGAAATCCCAATAGTATTCCATGTCACCCTGGCCAAACCAACCCTTCCTAGGAGCTAGCTAGCCAAATCCACAATGCTTTGCCCCCTTTTGGCAAAATTCAACTGGTAGTCCTTACCCTTCACAGTGGGCTGCTTCCACTTCATAGAACCCAAATTGGCCTCAAAATTGGCAGTGCCCTACGGGGATGAACAATTTACCCATGGGAGTGGGTTCTTAACCTTAGCACACATTGCCTGGTCCATTTCAGAACCCTCAGCCTTCAGTACACCCCCAACTACTAGCTCAACCAAATATGAATCCTAATAATAATAGACTAGTACAATATGTGCAAATCCTTGAGAATTTGGATAATGGCACAGAACAAGTAGAATGCAATGAGCTTTAGCTAAGGTCAGGGCACATTATTTCCACGGAAGAAAATAAAAAAACTAAAAATGAAAAACAACCTGCAATAAATCCTTTGACTGTGATTGCTATGGAAATAAAACAGGGAGAAGACACAGGCGAGTAGAAGAATTAAGATAAAATTATAATTTCTTCTCCCCCATTCCCCGAGAGACTAGTAATAGCTAAACCTGTTGTCTATCCTGATTTTGATATCTTAGGGGAATTGAAAATTTTGTGTATAGAGATTCCTCTCCTCTAGGCCATACAAGACATCTCGATCTATGCAAAAACAATAAAGGAATTATGTGGGAAGAAGCCTTAGAAGGAATTGAAAAACCCACCAACAATGCAGATGGTAGGAGATTTATCTGACCTGCTTTTGGGTAAACAAGCATTGATTAAATACGAAGACCCGGGGAATCCTGTAGTAACTGTTCAAATACAAGACTACACTTTTCCAAACACACTAGTAGATCTTGGAGCAGCCATCAATATTTTGACTACTAAAACCTGCAGGGTTTTGGGCATTACAACTTTGGAACCCACCTTAACCTTATTAGAACTTGCCGACAGATTAGTAGTTAGACCTGAAGGAACCTTACAAGATGTAATTGTTTTTGTCGATTCCTGGGAATATCCTGTGGACTTTCTAGTCATCAACGCAAGCAGTGGGCTAGATAGACATCCTTTGATATTGGGTTGACCTTAGTTAGCAATAACATATGCTTATATAGGATGTCGAGCAGGGAGCATGACTATTACACAAGGAAATGTTGTGAATAATATTGTTTTGTATTCCCCAGCTAAACCAAGTCTACCTATTGCAAATACTTAGTTACACCCACCTAGATACCTAGAAGAAAACATATGCTCTCCTCTCACATTGGAAGAAGCTCTTGAATTTAAGAATCAGACGGAGGATGATGTGATTAACAACTTCATTAATAGGCCATTTTTCATGAATAATCCGACATGGCAAGTATCAAAATCCATTCTCGATAATGAAGCACAGGGAAATCCCTCCAGGGACGTAGATGATCAACATATACCCACGACTGCTGTTTATAACAACAGGCTAATTGAGATTGAACCAGGTAAAATGCTTAACATTAATAGTAACTTGGACAGTCATCAACAACAAAGGCTTATTCAAGTACTTTGGAAATATAAAAAAATCTTTTGCCTAGAAAAACTCAGACATGAAAGGTATAGATCCCCAGTTGTGTACCCATCATATCTACATTGAGAAGGATGCTCGCACCATTTGGTAGCCCTAAAGAAGGTTGAATTCTCACTTGAGGGATATTGTGAAAGAGGAACTGCAAAAGTTGTTGGATGTAAATTTTATTTATCCTATATCAAGTAGCCAGTGGGTCTCCTCGTTGGTAGTCATTCCCAAGAAAAATGGGAAATGGCGAATCTGCATGGACTACAGGGAACTGAATAAAGCCACCCAGAAGAACCATTTCCCTCCTCCGTTCATTGATCAAGTTCTCGACACCTTAGCAAGGAAACAATTTTTTTCCTTCCTCGATGTCTTCAGTGACTATAATCAAATCTAGATCACCCATGAATACCAAGACAAAATCGTGTTTACCTGCCCTTGGGGTACGTTTGCATACAGAGTTTTACCCTTTGGTTTATGCAATGCACCAACCACATTTCAGAGGGAAATATTGAGCATTTTTTCTAATCTGATCAACGAACGACTTGAAATTTATATGGATGATTTTACCCCCTATGGAAGTGATTTTGAGCAGGGCTTGCGAAATCTGGAAAAAGTACTTGAACGATGCATTACCACCAGGTTATGCTTGAGCAATGTAAAGTGTCATATGATGATGACCAAAGGTGTGGTTTTGGGACACTACATTTCTCTGGTAGGAATATAGGTAGATCCAACAAAAATAGAGGTAATTCTTTCACTACCCACACTCAACACCCAGATTGAGGTACGTAGTTTCATTGGATATGTAGGTTACTACCGTAGATTTATTGGAAACTTTTCAAATATTGCTGCACCTTTGTATGTCTTAGCTGGTAACATTGAAATTAATTGGTCTGACAAATGTGATGCTGCCTTTGTAGATCTGAAGAAGTTGATTTCAACTGCACCAGTATTATGAGAACCAAAATGAGAGTTACATTTCCATATCTCTACAGACACATCAGACACATCTATAGGTGTTATACTTGGACAAGAAGAGGATAGGAAGCCCTACACTATCTATTATATTAGAAAAAACCTTACCCCTGCTGAATTAAATTACACGATAACAGAAAAGGAATTTCTAACTGTTATACATGCTATCAATAAGTTTAGACATTATATAATAGGCTATCCAGTCTTTCTGTGTACTGACCACTATGCCATCAGGTACTTGGCCAACAAACCAACCACTAATGGGCAAGTAACTTGATGGTTGTTGCTACTATAGGAGTTCGATATCACGATAAAGGACAGACCAGGAAAAGAAAATCATGTTGCAGACATCCTATCTTGGGTACCTAAGATGAATGATCCGTTATCAGTAGACGATCAGTTTCCAAACGAGAACCTGTTCGTTGTAACGATTAAAGCACCTTGGTATACGGATGTAGCAAATTATCTAGCAGTCGGGAAATTACCAGCCCATCTGTTTCCCAAGGAAAGGAAGTTGATTGTCCAACGCAATGTCTGATTTTCGTGGATTGGCGGGTATCTTTTCCACATTGGATCCAATCTACAAATTTGAAGATGCATTCGAGAAGATGAGGTCTATGACATCTTGAAAGCCTATCATGACGAGCCTTGTGGCAGACATTTCACAGGCCGCAGAACTGAACATAAGATCCTTTGGATGGGCTATTATTGGCCCACCATATTCAAAGATGCCAAGAAATATTTTCAAGCTTGTGACAGTTGCCAAAGGATGGGACATCCTAGCCACGCTGATGAAATGCCACTGCAGCTGCAGTTGGTGGGAACCCTTTGAAAGATGGGCACTTGAAATTGTTGGGTCCTTTAATCCGCCATCAAATCAAAAGGTCTCTATACTGGTTTCCACTAACTATGTAACTAAATGGGTAGATACAGTAGCCTTGCTATGGGCCATAGAATAAATAGTGATTAATTTCCTTTTTGAACTGTTAGTACGATATGACTTACCAAGGGAAGTGATAACCGATCGAGGAGCACTATTTATAGGACATAAAATTTAAGCCACCCTGCGAAATCATCACGTCAAACACTGAGTTACCTCTCTGTATCACCCACAGGAACAGGTAGAGAGCACCGACAAAGTCATAGAAACAATCTTAACTAAAATAGTCTCATTAAATCGACAGAACTAGGCCGCTAAACTTCTAGAAGCCTCGTGGGCCTATCACACAACATGGCACAATACTACTGGATATTCCCCCTACCAACTTGTTTTTGGCAAAGAACCAATCTTCCCAATAGATTTTGAGATAAAGACTCTTAGGACAGCCGAGGAGGTTGACCTGGATCTTACAAAAGCCCAAACACAATGACTTCAGCAATTAAATGAGCTAGATGAAGCACGCTTACTTGCCCTGCAACGTACAACAATTATTCAACAGCAGAGGGCCAAGTGGCATGATAGGATTATTAAGAAGAAATTATTTCAGAAAGGTGATTGTGTGCTCCTTTATGACTCCAGATTTTAGGAATTCCCAGGGAAACTGTAAACAAGGTGGCTCGGGCCTTTTGAGATTCAAGAAGTGCGTAACAATGGCACCATAACTTTAATCACCATCGACGGGTCTGGTGCTCCCTTTCTAGTGAATGGACATTAATTGCAACTTTATCACCAGCCACTCACAAAGGAATCTTTCTATCAGCGGGTAAGTAATGATCCTACTTTCCAAATCATAGCTGTAGGGGATGGTAACTCGACAGCTTCATTTGCATGAAAAATTGTTTTCTTCTCATATTGTAAATAGTGTACTTATTTTCTTTTGAATTTTTTTTAGTACGTTGGAATTTTGATACAAACATTGTTTATAATCAATCGTTTTTCCTTAAAAGCACAATTGTTGTTCCCTTTCCAACAAAATAGTTGTTGTGCCCTTTTCAATGAAACAATTGTTGTTCCCTTCTCGAAGAAATAGTTGTTGTTCCCTTTCCAAGAAACAATTGTTGTTCCCTTCTCGAAGAAACAATTGATGTTCCCTTTCCAAAGAAACAATTGTTGTTCCCTTCTTGCACAAAACAGTTGTTGTTCCCTTTCCAAAGAAATAGTTGTTGTTCCTTTTTTTTTCAAAGAGCAGTTGTTATCCCATATGCGAATGAAACACTTGGTATCCTCTTTAACAAAAAATAACGAATTTCTGACCCATCACCATGAATGATTGTTGTTCTCATTACTATCATGCCGATTATTCCTTTTGGTTATGAGTTCGATCTAAATCTTTAAAAGCGTTAATCTTTAAATCATCATGATTTTTAGCCTTTTTGGTAAAGATTTCTTAATAAATTTGACATGCTCTATCTATGAATACTCCTACTTATGTCTATTTTTCGGATACATTATAAATTGTTCATGATCTATCCCCACCATACTAGTTTTTATTTTATTTCACATTCAAATGGTGATTTCCTCAATAATATGGAGAATATAAGGCATATTTATCCTTGGCATTGCTTTTACTTTTTACACCATCCTGGACTCTTAGGGAGATGATGATCCTCCCCTAACTTCTAAACAAAAAAGAGAAGAAACACAACAATAACAAATTAAGCTAAAAAATGTGATGGGGGTCTCATCACGAGGCAACCTACCATGATCATAGGAAAGTGTTATAGGAAAATTTGGGCACATCAACCCTAACTTCTGGATCAGTGATGTTAGGGTCCATTAACCCCTAATTTAGTTGTTTTCATTCCCTAATGAAGTTAACCTACATCATGCTTGCTTCCCAAGAGTGTCATGACACCATTCATCCAAAAAATGTCCCTAAAGAGACCATCGCAGGTAGCCTTCTATCTGGCTGGCAATGAATGGCAGGCACTACACTGTTAGGGTGCTATGCATAGCACCTGGCCTTTGTATCACCTGTGATGGGTGAGATCCAACGATTTTTTCAAATGAATCCATTGGATTCCTCTTCCAATGGATGCTTCTAGATTTTTCTAAAGGGATTGGGATCGCTTTTGGATGAGGAAGGATATGAATGAACCTTAATCCATTATCCCTTACTCCATGGAACCACTTCCCAAATATGGCAAAGCATTCATGAGAACCATTAATGACCTAACCTCCTCTTTTCAGCTATAAAATGACCAAGCATTCAAGGTTGGTCTAAGGTTGGAACTTCTTGAGCTAAGGAAATGTTGCTTGGATGAGATTAGTAGAGAGAGTAATGTTATCATGTCAAATTGTTGTTTCCATGAGGAGAGAAGGGTTTGAAGCTGGGAGGATGACGCTAAATCGGACATGCATCTACATGGGTTGTAATCTTCCTTTCTAACAATAAAGAGTTCTTTGCTTTTTCCATTCACGTGTTATGAAATGTACATTGTATTTTCGATTCTATAATGTGTTTAGTTAACAGATCGATATGTATGCTTTGATGGTTTTTTGTCTCGACTTGTGTGCAGGTACCTTTCAAGCGAGTTAAGTATGGAAAGGAGGGATGAAAGCGGTCAAAAGGAAGAGGGATCAAGCGAGAGATCCAGGTTGGTACTTTTGCTCCTCTTTCTTTTATCTGTTAGCTATAGGAAAGGCAATAGAATTACTTTAATTGATGTTCTAGACTTGCTACTAGGTCTAGGGGTTAGTCATTCGAAAAGACACTAAATTTGCCCATAACAAAATGGCGACTCCACTGGGGACCGATTTTATCCATTATAGTAGCTAATCCATCTCTTGAAACACTTTGACATACTTTACGCTTTGTTTCTCATCAAATTCAAGTCCAATTCATTGAAATTTGAGTCAATTTTGAGCATAAAATTGTCATTCTGTAATCATAACACCTTAAATGTAACTGACAAGGTGCTATGCATAGCACCCTCTGCACTGAGACAGTGCTATGCATTGCACTATCCCTCACTGTGGCCTGCGATGATTCCTTTTGGAGTAGTTTTCCCATCTAGGAGCTGAATCCTTAAGTCAATTTTCAGTTGTTTGAATTGTTAGTTGGATTTAGATGAATTCTTGTCTCTGAAAGCAATCTTTGTTTCCTTGTTTCGACCCATTTTAGACTGCATTGTTAAATGTTTGTGTATGTATTTGTTTTATCATTTGCACTCCATTGTAGAAAGTAGTTTCAATCGGTTGTTTTGTCAAAAAACGAAGTGTCGTAAAATATTCCTTCATTAAAATTATAATTGATTGGTCTACTTGTGCATCTGATTCATATTTTCATTTAAGTGTCGAAAATCTTCGTTTCCTTAAAGTTAAAAGTGTCATTTAGTATTCCTTTATCTTTAAGTGAAATTATCATAAATCGACATTTTTGTGAAAAGAGATTTTGAATCATTGTGCATTTGTTTTTCTTAGTGCATAATTCACATTAAGGAGAACTGAAAAGGAAAAGAAATACATGTAATTGCATTTTAGGAGAGTGAATGTGTATGCTTGAAAAAGAATGGTTTAGGGAAATGCATTAGTGAGTGCCCTTTGTTGTTTGATCCAAAAAGTACTTGTATGCTCTATCCCTTGTAGCTAGTATTTTCATTGTTTAAAACAAATGAAAAGAATGCTTCTCATTTTAGTTGCATTTTTAGGAATTTTGGAAAACATCATGTGGTGAAACCCAAAGTCAAATTTTAAGCAAGATCAACCTAAAATTAACCTCAATTAACCTAATAACGCATTGGAATTTAACGCAAACATCTAGAGGTGTCTAGGCTAGAGACGTGTTCCGGCGTCTTAAAACCTAGTGGTTGTCGTTTTCATTGAGGTTGGGTGATTCCTCCTCTCTGAACCGATAAGTACTAGTACGGACTTGTGCTCCCTGTACCGTCGTGTATATAGTGGGAGACCCCAATAGGCTTAAATCCTTTATCCCTAGGAAGCCGAGTCTGCCACCTTACCGATCACAATGCACCAAACACAACATTCAGGAAGACTGACTACCGTATGGTAAATCCTTGGTAATTTCTCTTTAATTTACCACCAAGGTGTATATTGCAGTTTTGTGATTAGTTTGGTAAACCCTCTTGCTTAGTATCTCCAGAGTAGTCACTTTTGTTCCTTTTCGACTCCTTAAAAGAAAAGGTCCATCTAAGCACTTGTCCTTTCAAGCTCATTAAACAACGAAAGTGACTAGAGTCATCTTTTTCTTTTTCTTGACTCTTAAAAAATGAAAAAGCAAAGTTAAGTTCTAGAGTCGTAAAAATTAATTGACCGCGGATAACATCCTCCACGCTTGTTTTTTAGTTGATCTTAGGTTGAAACATATGGTGACAAATCTGGAGTCCACCAATCAAGGAATTCCTTTTGATGGGAATCCTAGTCCTTTTCCTCCGTTTGGAAATATTGGTGCTCCATATATGGCTACATTGTCCCTTTCGGGATTTACCATTGGCTTGCTAGTATGGTTGTTTTCAACCTCATTGGTTCCAAATGTCGTGATTTCTCCACAATCGAGTACACCTCCAACTAGACAAAATCAACCGCGAGTTGATCCTAAAGTTTACCCTTTTCCTTCTTCCTCGGTTGTTTCTTCCTCCCCTTCTTCCTCTTCACCTGGTAAAAGTATTGGTACTAGTAACAAAGTTGCTAAGAGGAAGAAGAATAAGAAGAAGCAAATTTAGCAAAGGGGCAACCAAGCAACCATTGCTTTGAATGCAAAATCTAATGAGAAACCATTCATTAAGCCTCACAAAGTTCGATATCCATGCAAATTTTTTTCGGGAGACCATCTTCTTCGAAATTGTCCTGATATTCCTCAGATCTTAGAAGAATGGTCTTCTCGTTCACATCATCTTGTGTCATCAACCTCTGGAGATCATGTTGGTGACATACCATCAACTAGTGATAGCAAAGTTCATGGAAAGAAGGGAAAAGTTAAGTTTCCATGTAGGTTATGTGAAGGGAATCACCCCATTCACCTTTGTCCCTATCTGGATGAAGCCAAAAAAGTGTTGGATAACTGTCCTGCTTCACTACAACGATTTCCAGCTGGTTACAGGAAACTCTCCCTAAATCCTTCACTAGTTGATGAATTGACTGACTCAAATCAACCGTCGGTCAAACCCACCCTCTCTGAAAGCGAATCCTCTTAGTCTATACCCAACCCAAATCAACAGTCTAGATAACAGTTGACTCGATTTCGCCTTTAGTTAATCGTGCCTTTCCTTAAGAGAGTGAAAATGATATCACTGAAGTTCTTTTCGTTTCTTTAGATTCAAATGCGCTTGGGGGCAATCCTTCTATTCCATCAAGACAAGAGAAAAATCCTCCAGTTCTCGTAACTCAAAGGGTTAATCCTCCCATTTCTACGATCCCCCCTCTAAGTAGTCTAGTCACTTCCTTTGATTGGAATCGACTAGTAGCATTCTGCCTTCCCTCTTATGTGCCTTTCTAAATCATAGTACAAGTTTGTAATATGATTGTATCATGCACTATTATAGATGAAGGTGCGTCTGCGAGTATCCTTTCCTCAACAACTTGGCAAGTGCTCGGTTCACTGCTGCTTGTGCCAGTTACCAAGAACCTGTTGGGTTTTAACAGAGGAACCAGTCAACCATTAGGGATCCTTCCTTAGTTACCTATTACTTTGGGAGGAAAAACCATGTATTTGAACGTGATGGTAGTCCCAGGACCTTTAGATTATAATTTACTTCTTGGGCGTGACTATGTTTATGGCATGGGAGCTATTATTTCAACACTCTTTCGAGTGATTTGTTTCTCGCATGAAGGCAAAATTGTCACCATTGACCAGCTTTCATTTCTCGGTCTAAATATGGCTCCTAGTCAACCATCTTTCCTAATTGGTCCTTTTGTACCAATGGTATCATCCCCGCCACGGGTTAATTATGTGGCAACATGTTCCATGCCTACATCAATTGACGATCAATTCAATGATGTTATACATCATGTACTGTGGGCATTGGAACCAGATCTCGCCTTCATGACCACTTATGAGTTGTGATCAGGAGTTCGAGGATAGTTTTTTGTCTTATGTCAACCTCATTAAAAAATGAAACAAGGGATCCGAGGATAGTTCATTGTCTTGTGTCAGCCTCGTTAAAAAATGAAACAAGGGTCTCTGAGGATAGTTATTTTACTATGTCAACCTCATTAAAAAATGAAATAGGTCCACAAGGAGAATGAGCATAGTTCCTTGTCTTGTGTCAAGCTCATTAAAAAATGAAACAAGGAACATGAACACAGTTCCTTGTTTTGTGTCAAACTCATTTAAAAACGAAACAAGGTCCCCTAGAGCAAAGTTCCAAGTCGAGCCTTTGATTAGATCTCGTAAAATCCCAGTCGAGTCTTTCACTTGATCTCGTAAATGAACCTTCATTCCATCCACTTGATAGCCATGAGTAGTCTACTTAGGTGAATGTAATGAAGCTTGGGAGGCATGCACCTAGTGGTAAAGTTAATTTTCCCTGTAGGTTATGTGAAGGGAATCATCCCATTCACCTTTGTCTATCTGGACGAAGCCAAAAAGGTGTTGGATAACTGTCCTACTTCACTGCAGCGATTTCCATCTGGTTATCGGAGACTCTCCTTTTCATCATGCTGTGGGCATGTAAACCAATTCAAGCATAGTTTTTTGTTTTATGCTTGTGTAAAAATGAAACTGAATACAAGCATAGTTTGTCGTTTCAAGCTTGTGTAAACATGAAACTGAATCCAAGCATAGTTTTTTCGTTTCAAGCTTGTGTAAACATGAAACTGAATCCAAGCACAGTTTCCTATGGTTCAAGCTTGTTTAAAAATGAACCCATTTCCATTTTTAACCCTCGTGATTGCCATTCTATCAACCTTTTCATCAGATGAGCCTTGGTTGTTTTCGTCCCATCGTCACCATCTCTTTGGCCGATCATACGCTTTCACTTGGTTGTTTTACCTTTTTTGAGGAACAACTGTAATGAGTGGTCTTATTAGCCAACCTCTTCACATATATTAGCATGTTTTGAGAAGTTCCCACATCACCGGAACCAGTTGCTACCCTAGACACCACTCATTCCTCAAAATAAGAGTCCTCTTTAAGCTCTTTTCAGACTCTCTAAACATGAAAATATTGTTGAGTGCTTGTCGTTTCTAGTTTGTTAATGGGTTAGAATCGATATCTACTCAGTTTAGTTTTACCCCTTCTTTGGGCTGAGATAGATTAACTACGAAAAAGGTACTCGTTGGACAAACATGATCAATAGGTTCTCTCTTGTATTGTTTTATGTTTTTCAGGGTTGAGAGACAAATGTACGAAAAAAGAACTTTTGGAGTTTCCTTTTAGTCCTTTTCCAGACTCTCAAAATGTGAAAAGGATCGAGTTATCTTTGTCGTTAAACTCGTTAAAAGCATTTAGTAGCGACATGCTTGTCCATCTAGACAAGATCGAGTTTCACCTTCGCTAGACTCGTTAAAGCATCAAATAGCGATGGATTTGCCCAAAGGGTGAAATTATACAACAAGCATATGTTATCCTCCTCAAGCTTGATTAAAAAATAAAGAGGTACTGGTCAGAAATGACTAGGGAAAAATGGGAAAAAGGTGGGAACACTTTATGGTAACAGGTCACTCTTGAACCTGACACTCTCACCTCATCACCGTGACTATGTGGGTTGGGTCATTCAGCTTGATGGTTATCATACTGATGGTCCATCATACCATCCATCACTTTGTTTTGGGTCAATGCTACCAATTCACTTTAGTGTCGCAGATATGTTCAAGAGAAGTCATTTAGTTCAAAACCTTCATTTTCATGCCCGGCATTCCTGAATCTTGTGTCATCAGTCGATGTTTCATCTCCAAAATCATTACCTCGTTTCATGTCGTTGATGTGGGATACATTAAGGCCCTCCTGCGACGAGTCGCTTCTTGTCAACATCAGCACATCATCCAAGAAGTTGACTTAGAGGCTTGCATACATCAATGGAAGGTTTCTCGCTTCTGGCGGTAGGTTGACATCACTAGCCTTCGCCTTCGATCGAAAGACTTCATATGGTGTTCGACATCAAATCATTTATTCACACCTTGCGAAATGTACTGCAATACCTTGAGGATCATTATTATTATCGGTGATTCCTCTCGCATCTGTTAACGACTTACATCATTGGCTAGTAATTAGTTGATGTCTCTCCATGTTTGACTTCAGATCATTTATTCACATCGTTAGACTTGTACTTGAGCCAAAGACTGGACGAGATTGGAGACCTCGAATCTAGTTTCATCCATCCCGACTGTGATATATTTTTCAGGAGTACTGTATCAAATGTACAATGGCCTTACATTCATGGTCATCCACTCATGGGTATACATTTGTAGACGACTATATATGTACATGTAATGAAAGTTTATAAAGTTGAGCCTGGGTATGCTTTCCCTTAGCTAATTATGAGAAAAAATCAAAGTATCATGATATTTGTATTGTAATTGATGCAGGTCACCTTCCGGTTCAAAACCTTCTCTCCAAGTGGTAAAGCATCTCACTCGACATGGTTATTTTCGACTTCATGCTTTAGGGGGCATTTGTTATAGGAAAATTTGGGCACATCAACCTCAACTTCTGGATTAGTGATTTTAGGGTCCATCAACCCCTAATTAAGTTGTTGTCATTCCCTAATCAAGTTAACCTACATCATGCTTGCTTCCCAAGAGTGTCATGACACCATTCATCCAAAAAATGTCCCTAAAGAGATTATTGCAGGTAGCCTTCTATCTGGCTGGCAATGAATGGTAGGCACTACACTGTCAGGATGCTATGCTTAGCACCTGACCTTTGTATCACCTGCGATGGGTGAGATCCAATGAATTTTTCAAATGAATCCATTAGATTCCTCATCCAATGGATGATTCTAGATGTTTCTAGAGGGTTTGGGCTCACTTTTGGATGAGGAAGGAGATGAATGAACCTCAATCCATTATCCCTTCCTCCATGGAACCACTTCCCAAATATGGCAAAGCATTCAGAAGAGCCATTAATGACCTAACCTCCTCTTTTCAGCTATAAAATGACTAGGCATTCAAGGCTGGTCTAAGGTTGGAACTTCTTGACCTAATGAAATGATGCTTGGATGAGATTAGTAGAGAGAGTACTATTATCATGTCAAATTGTTGTTTCCGTGAGGAGAGAAGGGTTTGACGCTGGGAGGATGATGCTGAATCGGACATGCATCTACATGGGTTGTAATCTTCCTTTCTAACAATAAAGAGTTCTTTGCTTTTTCCATTCATGTGTTATGAAATGTACATTGTATTTTCGATTCTATAATGTGTTTAGTTAACAGATCAATATGTCTGCTTTGATGGTTTTTTGTCTTGCTTGTGTGCAGGTACCTTTCAAGCGAGTAAGTAGAGAAAGGAGTGACAAAAGCAATCAAAGGGAAGAGGGATCAAGCGAGAGATCCAGGTTGGTACTTTTGATCCTCTTTCTTTTATCTGTTAGCTATAGGAAAGACAATAGAAATACTTTAACTGTTGTTCTAGACTTGCTACTAGGTCTAGGGGTTAGTCGTTCGAAAAGACACTAAATTTTCCCATAACAAAAAGTAACATAAGTGACATTCCCACTATGGATACCACACCAGGGTAATGGCCTTGTGACACTAAAATGTCCATGGACAAGAGGTCTCATCACGAGCCAATCTGTTCACTTTGTTATGATCCGGTGAGTGGCATTGTTACTATCTAGTCATCACGCCAAAACAATGTCCTTTTTAAAAGGGAAATCATTTTTAAGTTCGGGATACTGGCTCATTTGTGGGTTAAAAGGCAACCCTGTCGAGGCTATAGATGCTTGCTGGCAGCAGTGGCTCTACCAGTGGTGTTGAAGTATAATTCGAAGTTACCAAATTTATATTATGTCCTTAGTTCTTCTTTACTAAATAAAGATGGAGAAAACACCTTTGATTTGTGATTACATCTGTAATAACTAGTATGGGCGACATATATATATTACATGAACCACATCAACATTATTCGATCATCCGACATCAACAGTCATAAATTTAAACAACGCATTGTCAAATTTCATCACACATACTCCAAAAAGTAAATCTCTTTCCATGATGTAAATTTCATACACATTATTTCTCACAATCCTCCGTGACCAATCGAATGGTTGTGCATTTATTGTATTCAATTTTGACTGCCTGGCTGTTCTCACCACTTTTTGTTGTAACACTGATGCTGCATGCTCTCCTTCCCGTCCACATGCTTTACAGTTCGTGGTCGCCCCTTTTCTTCATTGAAGGGGGACAATCATACATTATTATGATGTGAAGGCGCACGATTAACAAACAACTGTCGTACCTGTCAATATGATAGGATATTATTACCAAGAATATGTACTTAGTTTCTATTCTTTATACTCTTGCATGAAGTTTATATTGTTTCGTTATGAGATTGTGGAATTCAATAGTGCATGCAGGTTTGCAGATATGGGTGGCACATCTGTTCGCAGTGAGCCTACGTTGTTACAGATTACCATGCAAGCCCGAGATATCTTATAACATGTAGGATGGGCACACTATCTTACTCGGCTACAAGGGTTTAATGATGACATTGCTCTAGAATTCCTGCGGAATTTACAGAATCATGGCACAATTGTCAAAGGCAGGACCATAGTAGTAACTGAAACCATTCTGGCAGAAGTCACAGGCCTCCCCATAGAAGGCATAAACTGGGTTGAAAAGCACATGGTATTTCATGAAGTCATAGAATTGTTCAAAGATCCTAGCAAGGAGTTAGTGCGTAAAGGCAAAGGTATCTATCCTACATCCTTGAGCGAACCATGACATGAATTGGCAAAAGTCATTCAGAAATACATCACATGCGATGGTCGCCATGATGTGGTAAGACCTCAACACCTTAAATTGCTAGCCATAAAATAGAAAATAGTAATTAATTTTCCATTTTTCTTGAATATGTTATTAAATTAAGTTGCTAGTAGAGTAAGGAAGTCTAGGAACCCATAGGCCACAGTCAGTCATCATGGTCTAATTAAATTAGTGGTCATCAAGGAATTAACTCAGTTACAGTTAAACTGGGACAATTTTATAAGCTTTGTTGCACTACCCCTAGAAGGAATTCCTGAAAACACCCAACCTGAGGAACAACGTCAGACCATGGTGATATGTTGGGATGGGGTCCCCTAGGTCAATTTTGGGGTTAAGATAACCCAAGAAGTGTGTAAATAATGTAAAGTCTCCCTGATTTGTGGATGCGAAGCATGTAGATGACTAGGAGTCATAGGGGTTTAGCCCCTTGTTTTATGTAAAGTTTGAGTCGGTTTTGAGATTTACCCATGGTCCATGGACTATGGCATTGTATGAAAAAGTCTATAAATAGTGAGTCTTAGTGAAAGATAGAGAAGAATATAGAGAATTGGGTTGAATGAAGAAGTCTAGGACAGGAAGGCTCTGCTTCCTGCACTTAGATAGGGAAGGAAAGGCTCCACAACTGAGTGCGCGAAGGCCTAGGTAGAGTCCGCAACTGAGTGCACGAACCCTTGCTATTGAGTGCGCAGGATGGCTTTAAATCTGTAACCTTGAATTGAAGATCAATAAAGATAGTTTTCGAAGAATTCTTGCGTATTTCTATTTATCTTTGTTAATGTTATATGCTGTCAATGAATAATGTGTTTTCTATTGATCAAATGTTGAGCGATTCTCTCGAATAAGTCTTAATGATGTATGTAATGCATGTTTAAGTACTTTCACGAAGACTCTAATGAACTCTATTATGTTTACTAATAACTTAATTAGATCTGCACGAACACTAATTTAGGGTTGTTCTTTGATATGCATAAGTGGATAAATTGACTGTTAAAGGTCCGCAAAGACTGATCGTAGACCTTCGCAAATATTTAAAGATTGTTTTAACAAAGTTGTAGTAACGTGCCCTAAGAGTTTATCGATCTACGCGAAGGCATATTTGAGGCGATGAAAGACATCACACTAGCCTTTGGATGCAGAAAATTGGTTCTTGCATCCCCCAATACTGCTTTGGGTGAGACTACAAATTGTGCTACGCAAGCTGTTACCGAAAGGGCCAGTAGTGTAGGGTTTTGTTGCTTGGTGCAACTAACTCTGAACTTGGGTTAGGACCCCCTAAGCCAACAAATGGTTTTGTTTCCGGGACCAAGATCTGCTTGAAAGAGATGTGTGATGTCACATCATTGGAATCCGACTAAGAAAGAAATTGAAAGTGGTTGGATCGGAAAATTCATGAGTTCGCGACACAAGAAAATAGGAATCTGCGCCTGTCAAAGGAAGAGTGGTTGAACAAGTATTTGTATACGTAGATACAAGAGATCTTCTTCTGCACCTTCCCCATTGAACTTTGGGAATGGTTGGCTAAATTGAGAGATCACTAAGGAATGTGGAAGCTTGCTAATTCGATAGTGTGGAATCCAGGATTATTGTGATGGTTAGAAGCATCTGAAAACAAGATTGCACAGGCTATAGATCACTAGCTCGATCAAATTATAGGAGGATTTGTTATGGAATTTGTAGTTGATACCTTAGTCAGCTATAGCGAAGCGAAGCAACGATTTTTCAAAGGAGCACAAGGTAAGTACTTAAGATCATCGAATACTTGGATTAAAATGATGTTATGTGAAAAAAGGGTGATTCCATTACCTTGATGTTCGAAGCTACGTGAAGTGGGGAACTCTTTAGAAATCATGAAGGATCAGGACCAGAGTATAGTCCATTGATTAGACCTCCTTTAAGTTAAAACGAAGGGGTGGAATGGACTTCGTCGCGAAGCACTGTTCAACTAATCACTCAGGGGATTCCTCGAGTAAATCATCCATCCACTCGACCTCTGCCTCAACCTCCACTGCATACACCTTCACCGACACCTCCACCTCCACCACCACCATTCAACATGTTGAACACAATGAAATTGTTGATTTTCAAGGGCATATGGAGTGAAGATACAAAGCAATTTTGTTTTGTTGCGAATTTTGTGTGGACAACGTAACATATTACTGATGACAATATAAAGAAGGCACAGTTGGTTATTGCTTTGCATGATTGCACGTTAACTCGGTATATTAAGTATTATTCTGATAATCCTCTTGCATCGCTAGTAGAGACTAAGACATCTTTAAACAAGGAGTTTAGTAAGCTTAAATATGACCCATAGTTAGTGATCGGATTAAAAGAAATCACGATGAGGGTTGATGAGATGCCTTGGGAATTAGATCATAGATTAAAGTGTCAGATTCGAGTAGCTAACATGCAACTCATAAATAGTTAGCATCGTGAATGGTTTATAGCTTTGCTTCTACTCCACTTGAGAATTGCTCTGTCACAACAAAAGATAGGAACGTAAGCAGAAGCCTTGGAAATCGCGATGAGGTTACATGCATCACCTATTCAAGATTCCACCTTGGGGGTGCAACAGATCCAATCTCAATTACAGAGCCTACACCTAAAATTACAAAGTTTGAAGAAAGACAAGGAGATTAAACCAGAGGTGCGCACGGAAGTCTAGTGTTTGAAGTGCAAGAGCCAGGGGCATGATAAAGACCATTCTCCTGTGTACGCGAATTATATTACAGGAGGGGGACTAATCCCCCTAAAACTAGAAGCGCCAGCAGGGTCGAGTGTGGGGGTTGTGCTATGATGCGCTATTTGTCAGGTTACTGGGCAACATGTGATGGATAATTGTCTACTTCAAAAGTTTTTCCAGACACCCCATCAATTGTTTTGTAACTTTTGCAAATTTGTGGGCCATGATGAGCGCCACTACTGCAACTATGAGTTGATGATGGAAAGAGAACCTACATGTCAGGTGTAGGCAAAAACTTAGCCTCTATAGTATCGGAGGAGTGCGCGGAGGTTATCAGGGACGCGAACGGGGCCGAGGAGGAGGAGGGCCTGGTAGAGGTCATGGTCAGATCATATGCTACAACAATGGACAGCCAGGGCACTACGCATGAGAATGTCAGAATCAGACACGCCTGTCATGTCATTAGTGCAACCAATTTGACCATACTATAGAAGAGTGTCCGGTGCTGATAACTAAAATGCAAGAGAAGAAAGCACAACCTCAGCAGCCTATGCAGAACTTATAGATGATGTGAGCTGAGCCCCATGAGGAGGATCAAAGTGTGAATATAGTGTCGTAAAGTGGAATAACGACTAGCTATGATAAAGGTAAACAACCTGAAGAGGATAGATGGGTCCACAAGGCCTAGAGAAGGAAGTGGATTTGATCTAGAACGTGCTAAGGAAACATTTATGGAAGCCAAGAAGAGCTTCATTGAGGCCTCCACCTCAAGAAGCTAGGACAAGGTGCAAGAAACCCGCACACCTGCAGAGGTTGATCCCTTTGTACTCACTACGTATTTAGAGACCTACATAAAATTGATGCGCAATAGCAAAGCTCTGGAAGGCTGATAGGAATTAATAAACAAATGTGCCAACAAAGATAAGGTCCTTGTTGGACATCGGGTGGTCAGAAAAATTGGCAAACATACAACATGAATAGGGCACGAGATGAGGCTCACCACGCAGATAGGTGGTTATGAGATGGACCAAGTCATCTTGGATCTAGGATTTGATGTGAACATGTTACCAAAACAAACATGGGAGAGAATGGGGAGACATGTGGTATAGTGGTCTCCGGTTCAACTCAGAATGGCGAACAAGCAAAAAGTCATCCCCATGGGATGATTATAAGGAGTAACCATTGATATAAAAGGTGCGAGCATGATGACCAACTTTTAGGTTATAGAGATCGTCAATGACAGTAATCCATACCCCGCGCTCCAGGGAATTGACTGGGCTACTGATATGAATGGGGTCATCATTTTGAAGAAGAGGACAATGTCGTTTGAAAGAAAATCACTTCGAGTTGTAGTACCGTTGGACCCTGTAGAAGGGGTGCACTATACTAAACTAGTCCGCGATTATGAAGAAAGTGAGGATGAACTAGATCAAATCTACAAATATAACAGCGTGAGACTAGGACTAGATCAATCCGACGGTAGATGGACGGATTGCATGGGACCGGGAGAGTTCCCGCACCTCTGATTTAGATGAAGAATTGGAGCATTGGCATAATCGCTTGCATGAAGTATCTACACTATGATGCAATATGATGACGAAGGCGCTGTGCTGTGTTTCATAGGAGGTAAGGGGACTACCCTATTATAATGGTTTAACTAATAGAGATCTGTTTTTGGATGAATTTGAGTGTGAAGTCCCTGATGGTCACCGCTTCCAAGCTTTAGAATTGGTACTACGCACTACGCCCGCATGATGGTGGGGTACGCATAAGGATAGTTTTGCTGGATGGAGAGATTATAGAATAATGATGAGGTTACAATTTGGATGTCCTAACACCAGATTGACTGAGAAATATAACGGAAGGGATGATCTGCACGGCCACCTAGCTAAATGGTCTAAAGCATGGGGGACAGAACCACAGCCAGAGTGGGTACACATATTTTGCCATACTTTTGATACAATTCCCATGAATTGGTATCTAGAAACATAGATTCGCCATGGCATTGCAGAATGGGATATATTGAAGGAAGGGTTCTTATTGACCTTTATCTTTGAAGATGGTTTCACAAGCATCGATGAAGCGCTACAAGAGATTAAGGTGGTTATCTTTAGAATGCCGCAAGAACCTATGGAATGGACCCAACTAGATTGGAGCACCCAGCTCCGCCATGCATTGGAATGCTATAATGTGACCGCTGAAGAGGAGGATGAAGATCTGAGAAACATTAATATTCCAGAGGTAGAAGAGCATCGCGAAGTTGAAGGTCCACAAATAGAAAACCCAAATATATCCGTGTTGTTGAAGACAAAGCAAGTAAACATTGGCACTGAAGCAGACCGAATTTTGCAAAGGTTGGAGATTATTGGGACGACGCTACCATGGACAAAGTTGTTGAGTTAATTTGTGAATACTAGGATCTCTTCCCTACTAAGTTTTCATATTTGAAGGGCATAGTTGGATATTTGGGCGTTATGAAGATCAATTTGAAGCCAGACGCGAAGCTTATTAAACAAGGGGCATATTGTCTTAATCCTAAATGCAAGGAAAAGGTGCGCCAAGAGCTGAATAAAATGCTGGAGGCAGGCATCATAGAACCTGTTGAAGAATCTGATTGGATGAGCCTGATGGTGGTTCAGGAAAAGAAACAAAAAGGTGAAATAAGGATTTGCATCGATTTGTGAAAGCTTAATGATGCGCGTGTCCACGACCCATTCCCAACGTTGCTTATAAATGAAGTGTTAGACAATGTTAGAGGGAAAAAGGCCTATTCCTTTACTAATGGGTTTTTTGGGTATCATCATATTAAGATCGCGCCAGATGATAGGAGAAAAATGACCTTTGCAATGGAATGGGGTTATTTTTGGTACACTATGATGTCGTTTAGACTCAAGAATGTGCCTGTTCCCACGTAGTCATAACAACGTTCAAGGAGTTCATTCGTAAGTTCCTGAAAGTATACTTTGATGACTGGATGGTGTTTTGATTAGTAAAGAGCCATGTAGCAAGTCTGCGCCTGATGTTGGATACATGTTGCAGATACCAGATCGCGCTAAATTTGAAGAAATGCATATTCTGTGTTCCCTTTGGGATCTTGCTGGGTCACATGGTGTGCAAGCAAGGATTGATGGTGGACCTTGCAGAGATTGCAGTAATTGTGAATTTGGAGGCCCCAAGGAACATCAAGCAGCTGCGCGTAATGCTGGGACATATGGGATATTATAGAAAATTGATCAAAGCTTATGCTCAAATTACTACGCCCATGGAGAAACTGCTAAAGTAGGACACAACATTCTATTGCGATGAATAATGTCAACGCAACTTAGATGTATTAAAGGAAAATATGGTCATTGCGCCGATTTTGGTATTCCCTAATTGGAAAAAGGAGTTTCACGTACATGTGGATGCCTGTTGCATTGCATTGGGTGTAGTGCTAACACAGGCCAGTGAAGGAGAAATGGGCCTTGCTATAGCCTTCACGAGTAGGAAGTTATCGAAGGCTGAGAAGAATTATTCAATGACTGAGCGCGAAGGATTGGCCATGGTGTACATGCTGCAAAAATTCAGGCATTATCTGTTAGGAGGGCATTTCAAAATGTACACAGATCATTCTGCCTTGAAATATCTGGTTAATAAGCCTGTGTTGGGGGGGAAGATCTGTAGATGGTTACTATTATTCCAAGAGCATGACTCTGAAGTCGTTATGAAACCAGGGAGGTTAAATGCGATACTTGATCATCTGTCACAGATCGAAATAGACGAGGAGCCTAATAATCTGGAGGAAGGATTGCTAGATGCACAACTCTTTGCGGTACGCATGGCGGATGATCATTTTGTAGACATTATTCACTTATTGACTATGGGGATGGCATCAAAAGGATATACAAGTCAACAAAAGAAGGAATTAGTAGTGCGTACAACTAATTTTTCAGTGATTGAGAGACATCTGTATAAGATGGGTGCAGATGAAATATTGCGAAGATATGTGTTGGACTTTGGGTAGGATAGCACTCTCACTGAAGCTCATGGGGTAGCTGCGAGAGGTCATTATGTAGGTAAGGTTGTTCTATGGTGGCCTACCTTGCACAAGGATTCCAAGGCGTATTGTAAGGCATGCGATGCATGTCAAAGAATTGGCAGACCATCGCGAAGGGATGAATTGCCATGACATCCTCAAGTATCTTTGTAGCCATTTGAGAAGTGGGCGATTGATTTTGTTGGGCCAATTCAACTCCCTGGAAAGAAAACATGTGTGCTCTATATCATCACCATGACGGAATATCTCACCAGATGGGCGGAAGCACAATTAGTTAAGGATTGTATAAGGGCTACGATAGCAAAGTTTTTGTTAGAGTATGTCTTAACCAGATTCGGCTGCCTGTAAGTGTCGATGAGTGACAGGGGTACGCACTTTCTGAATGAAATGATCAACGCATTAACTGAAGAATTCCAGGTATACCATTAGAAGAGTAAATTGTATCACCCACAGGTTAATGGGACTGTTGAAGCCTTCAATAACATTTTGGAGAACGCATTGACGAAGATCTGTAACGTGCAACAAGATGATTGGGATGTGCACGTACTTGCAGTGCTATGGGCTTATAAGACTACTTGTAAGAAGCTGATAGGGAAAACATCGTTCAGATTAGTATATGGGGTCGAAGTTGTAATGCCGATGGAATACATTGTGCCTAGTTTACGCATAGCAACCCTGACAGGAATGGAAGATTGCGAGGCTTTGGAAGAACAACTCGTGCAGCTGATGGAGCTTGAAGAAGACCAATTTTTGGTAGGATTTCATTAATAAGTACAGAAGGAATGAGAAAAAGCATGGCATGATCGCCATATCAAGCTTTGCACGTTCAAGGTAAATGATCTTGTCTTGTTATATGATAGTAAATTCACTAAATTTTCGGTTAAATTCTAGATGCATTGGTTAGGCCCATATATTGTCAAAGATATTACAGATGGAGGTGCAATTCAGCTCGCGAACTTGAATGGGGGACCCTTCCTGGGAAGAGTGAATGGGAGCAGATTGAAATTGTATACAGGGGATCCTGCATAATGATTATCTAACGGCAGGATAGTCTTAGTGCTCTAGGCAGTTGTAAGGGAGCGTGGGACTATAAACTACACTGCCCAATTTGGAGGACAATGCAATGAGCAGGCTGAGTGGAAAGTGACAAAGAGACAACCTATGAAGCTATGCGCAGGAAGCTGCGCCATGGAGGAAGGTGCCACGCAACAAATCAAGAAAGTGACTGTTGGGGTTATTGTTCATGATTTGACGACCAAAAGACACTTAAGTGGAGTGGGGTGGTGGCATTTAAAGCAAAAATATTTGAAGATCTGCAGCCAAAACAACATTTATTATTAGAAATTGGGGGCAATGGTTGGATTTGAATTCAAAACTCATAAATTATGCCTGTCACTCCAACAAAGAACATTTTGCATTCTCAGAATTATTGGTGAATTTCACTGTCTGTTGCCTATGAGCCAAGCATTTTGGGAGGATTTCGTTGCGAGGCCCTCGTTTGCTGAGTTGCCTGCAATAAACCAGGAGTTTATTCTTGACAAAATGTATGCACCAAGTCTTGCTGAAACTATTAGTACTATCCATGTTGCCTTTGAGACCGCTGCCTCGGAAGTCGTAAGTATGGAAGCTCCAACTGTTGTGCCTATGACGCCGAGGTCTCCTAGGCCGAAGCCTACCCCTACTAGAGAAACCCAACTAGCCAAATCAAAGCAATCCCCGAAGGATAAGCAAAAGAAGCCGGTGTTGGTGTGTGCATCCACCAGGAAGCATACTGAAACTTAGAAGCAGAAGAAAGACAAGCAGCTGGAGAAAGTACTGGACCTGGAGGCGGAAGAAGCCTAGGGAACATAAGATATTGATGCTGAAGGAGTGAAACCCATAATAAAGCTACCCAAGTATATCCCTCTGCGAAAGGGAAAAGCAAACGTCACGAAGGATCCAGATTTTGAGAAGTTCACCATATCTACACCCCTGCTACATGAGCAAGTCCCTTTTGAAGGCCCGTGGCAGGCAAGGGTCCCATTGTCAAAAATGGAGGATTGGGACCTCACAAACCATGCCAAGTTTCGACACTTTGTGATGGAAAAATATATGCGCAGGGTCTATTATGTAGAATCAGGTGTTACAACATTGTCGAAGTTGCAATGGCTCAAGTGGAGTTGGGGGATCTTTGCAGTATGATCGTAGTGCTATCAAAGTGACTTGAGGGCGAGTCAAGATCTTTGTGTTGGGGGCATATTGGGATGGGGTCCCTTGGGTCAGTTTTAGGGTTAAGATAACCCAATTTTTGGTACATTTTGTGTAAATAATGTAAAGTCTCCGCGGTTTGTCGATGCGGAGTGCGCATATGACTAGGAGTCATAGGGGTTTAGCCCCTTGTTTTACGTAAAGTTTGAGTCTGTTTTGAGATTCACCCATGGTCCACAGACCATGACATTGTATGAAAAAGTCTATAAATAGTGATTCTTAATGAAAGAAAGAGGTAACAAAGAAAGATAAGAATATAGAGAATTGGGTTGAACAAAGAAGTTTAGGGTAGGAAGGCTCTACTTCCTGCACTTAGATAGGGAAGGAAAGGCTCCATAGTTGAGTGTGCGGAGGCCTAGGTAGAGTCTGCAACTGAGTGCGTGAACCCCTGCAGCTGAGTGCACAGGGCAGTTTTGAGTTTGTAACCTTGAATTGAAGATCAATAAAGACAGTTTCCGAAGAATTCTTGCATATTTCTATTTATCTCTATTAATGTTATATGCTGTCAATGAATAATGTGTTATATATTGATTGAATGTTGCACAATTCTCTTGAATAAGTCTTAATGATGTACGCAATGCATGTTTGAGTACTTTCGCGAAGACTGTGATGAAATCTGTCATGTTTACTAATAACTTAAGTATATGTGCGTGAACACTAATTTAGGGTTGTTCTTTGATGCACATAAGTCGATAAATTGATCGTTAAAGGTCCGCAAGGACTGATCGTATACCTTTGTGAATATGTGAAGACTGTTTTATCAGAGTTGCAGTAACGTGCCCTAAGATTTTATCGATCTATGTGAAGGTAAATTTGAGGCGTTGAAAGACATCACATTAGTCTCTGGTTGCAGAAATTTGGTTCTTGCATCCCCCCATACTGCTTCGGGTGAGACTGCAGCCTGCGTTATGCAGGTTGTTTCCGAAAGGGCCAGTAGTGTAGGGTTTTGTTGGTTGGCGCAACTAACTTTGAACCTGGGTCAGGACCCCCTAAGCCAACAAGATGCAAGCCCCAAAAAGGGGACGAAAAAGGAAAGCCCCTGTTTCAACAATTATTCTTGTTAAAGGAAGACAGTCTGAGAGAAATACCCAACAGAGAAGCATTAGTTTAACCGTAGATGATGTGGGACCATCCCATGAATCCCCTGATAACCAATAAATTGCTTTTCCCCAAGATTATGAAGAAAAGGCAACTTGAGTCTTATAAAATTTGGGAACTCTCTTTAAGGAGCTGGGCCAATTTGAGAGTTTACATACTCCTATCCCTTCCACTTCTCCTCGTAGTTCTCACCATACAAAGACATTAACCTCCTCCGAAAACGACAGAGAAATGCAAGAATTAGAAGGGCAAGATTTTTCTGTAGCAGAAACCCAAGCCTCAGGGTAATTCAAGGGATATAACCTCACTCGAGCAAAACCCTGATAACATTGAGGAGCCTGTAGCTCATTAAGGGGATACAACCCCACTCGAACAAAACCCTAATAATGATGAGGAGATGGAAGCCAATTCTAGAGATACAACCTTACTTGAGTCAAACCTTGACAATGCTGATGAGTTAGAAGCCAATTCAGGAGACATAGTCTTACTCGAACATGAGCCTGATGATTTTCAAACTGCCCCTACTTTTGAGAATGTTATTGCTGGCCCTTCTTCCCCAGTAAAGAAACCTACTGTAAGAGTAAAGAGGCGAGATGATCATAGGTTGAAATTGATGGATAACAAAAACAAGAATCTGAAAAGAAAAATTAAGTAACTTAGAAAATGGCTAAGGGACTCTAAGAAAATTCATAGGAAAGAAATGGAGTCGAAATTAATCATAACCCAGAGGGGGAATTCTCTTAATTCTACCGGGACTTAAATGGGAAACATCAACACATGTCCAACATGGATACAAACTGAGGATATCTGTACTAGTTCCATAGAAACTCAAACAAATTTATACTCTATTGTTGAATTGATAGAAACAACCACTCAAACAAATTCATGTTCTTCTGTTGAATTGGTAGAAACAACCACTCACGTAGATCTGCAGACAAATCTTTATGTCCCTATGTCAGCAGTAGAAGCAGTTGTTCAAATAGACCCTTATGTTCCCGTGGTAACAACAAAAGTAGCCATTCAAACATAGTCAATAACAACCAGTAGTAGGACTACTCAGACTAAGGATGTACCCCCCTATACCCCATTGGTAGTAGAGGCTATTATTCAAAAACTAAGGACAAAACTGGCAGAACTACAACAAGTACTACTGCAACATCAACATGAAGTCGTGCCTTTGAAGAAATGTTAGGAGTTATTGAAAAAATTTAATGACTTGACCACAACAGAGGATGAAACCTATGCCATCATTAGAGAAGAATGGAAGAAAGTGGAGGAACTACAAGGATAGTATCAGAAAGATGTGGAACAAATTAAAACTATTTGTTCTGTTTATTTAGATGCACTAGCCTGTAGGTTGCCTGCTACAAACTATGCACTTTTTCTGCTCGAATGATATTTGCTGTTAAAAGTTAAGGCCAATTGATCTAGTCAACCCTTTGAGTTTAAATCTACTCCTGATTTTGTTAAATGCTATCAAACACACACTGAGGATGTAAAACATTTCTTATGTGAATTATATTTGCATAATTTTTTCTTGGAAGATGACATGGATTCCAATCCGAGCCCCTTCCTCGGGGATGTCCGGTTCCAGGCTTTCCTCTCCTTCGCTAAAAACCTACTCAAATGGGCTAAGGCTCATGATACTTTCCAGAGGGGAGAAAGTGGACTGGATCTTTGGGTAAGGGTGAACCTACACTACCCTTGCAGCTCTGGGTACATCATAAGAGATTTATGGAAAAAGAAGGAGTTGTGTCCACCTTGGGCCCCATCCACACACACACTATCAAGTCAGGTTTGGAATATTTTGAAGAAATTAGAGAAGTAGCTCTCCTAGTTGCGAAGCAAAGATGGACAGTCGCTCCCAACAATGTCAGAAATCGAGAACCTTTTGGTTACCGGAACTTCACTATCGCTGTAGCTAGACTCAACTGTTATGCTAATCTTATCCTAAGTGAGGGTCCTACTTGGATTGGATGTCGCTACAGAATCCTTATCATCTCGTATCCTCCCGATGGGTATCATTGTAATTATGAACTATCAGAACATCAGGAAAGTTGAGCCTTCACTGTACTTAAAATAAAAAATGGTTTCCGGGTCTCCAAGGAAGAAATATATCCTTCCTATTCATTGACTCAGTTGCATCTTAATTATCTTATTGCATGAGGACATGAAAAAAGGTAAGATGGGGAGTATGTTGGGTCGTGAAAAAAGGTATGTTTTTCCTCCTCAATTGCTTAATTAATCATACAGTTTTCCATGAATTTACTCTCATCTTAAGCACGTTCTCGAAGAAAGGCCGTGAAAAGCAAATAGGAAGCAATGTTGGACAAATCACATGTTTTTGGTATCAAAATCCTAAGTTTCTGATTGTTTATGTGCATGTTTCCTGGATTGGACAACTGTTGTTCCTTTCAGATAAGACGACAGTGCCATGAAAAGGAGAAGTTGTTGGTTACAACTGTACGAACCATGCTAAAGGCAGAGGACTTTAATGTAGAGTCTATGTGCATATCGGACCAGAACATCAAGGAGCTTTGAAACAAAGCCATAGGGTTGATTAAGGTCCAATTAATATATGTCAATCTTTAGGATGCCACATGGGAGTCATACCCATAATTGCTTTGATGGATTTAGAGGTACATATGGAATATAATGACCCATGTGTCATGTGTGCACCGAGGACAATACAAAAATAAGTGGGGATGTAATACCCCTAATTTTATAATGTAAATCTAAATTTATCTTATATAGGTTGGTGAGCCATATCATTTGTCAAAGGGAAAAAACCTTACATTGAAAATGATGAACATACAAAAATAATAAATTACATCACTAGTTGAATGACAAGGGTATGTAAGAGTATGAGTGGCTATGACTCCACTAGAGGGGAATAAGAGGGGTCTGAGAGACAAATCCATGAATAATAATGTTTGATCGTTAACTAGTTAACAATTAGCTTAATTAAGGAAAAGCGAAATCAACTTGGGGGATTATGCTCAATAGTTGGTGTTGAAAATTGGGGTCAGTTATGGCACGAATTTCCCATAGGAACCTAACTGCCCCAAAAAGTTTAATTGGAAGAAAGAGTATAATTCAAAACCAGGTTTTTAATTTTAATTTTTATTAAATTCGCAAATAAGGCACATGGAAAAATATATTTATGAGAGAAATTTAAATTTCCCTCCATAAGCTACAAGTCGGCTTTATGTTGGCCTTTCTCCAATAGTCGTGTCTTTTCTCACTTAGAATCAACTATAAATTGGCACCCAAGCATATTGAATTATCATCACATCTCGATAGCTCACAATACATTCTTCTAAGGCTTGCTAGTTCGATTATTAAACAATGGCTTATTCTATTAAACTTTGGGTCGTATTCAATTCTTTTGAGGACTCACATACATATTTGTTTGGGGATCGCTAGCTCGCATATATCCATGGCTCAAATCTTTGATTCACATACATTAATTTACGACTCAATATTCCAGTGACTTGCATACGTTTCCACACAACTCGCTTGTGCATCTCCTTTTGGCTCGTATGATCCATATTAAGTTCTATTATGCACATACCTTAGTGGCTTCAAATTTCCTATGACACTCATTTATTCTTATCTAAGGCTCGTATCTTTGTTATGGCTCATGAATCACATATGGTATCTTTTCTTCTATGGTTAGCTTTATTATGACTTGCATATGATATTTTTGTGTGGAATTGATTGCTTGCACTCCATTCATTATGTCTGGTTGATATCTCTAAGATTCACATCTTATAATGGTTTGCATTGTTATCTCTTTGTTCTCGGTATTCACTATGGCTTGATGTATCTGTTCTTGCTACACACACCTGAGGCTCGCTCTGTATTCTCTGAAGCTTGGTTTCACTATAGTGACATTGCTTTCATTCTATAGTTCAAATTGTATTCCTATGGCTTTGTTTTGTCTTGTGACTTATATAATCCAAGTTGCTATTTATTTATATATATATATATATATATATATTTATATATATATATATATATATATATATATATATATATATATATAATATATTATATATATATATATATAAGATGATTTGGTTAACTACAACAACTTCGATATATATAATAGCAACTTGGATTTATATAAATATGAAAATTACTTGAATCTGTATGGCTATCACTGTGACCTCGTTGCATAACAACGCCATTGTCTATAGTGAGTCAGTGCTCTTGTTGAGAGTATGATAGTGTTAACATGGAAGTGACCTTTTGTATGGTGATACATAATGCAATGACCTTGATGTCAATGCTCCTTGAAGACAATACTCTTGATGACTGATATCTCATTGACAAAGATGACCTAACCTTGACATGACAGTGATGGCAATGACCTTGATGACAAAAAACTTGTGTATGGAAGAAACTGGTAATGGTTGACAATAACGATGTCCCTTGACAATGTTGTTGTTACTTAATAATAAAGACTCTTGATAATACTGACACTTATTCCAATTTCATGGATGATGTTTCTTGTGATAATGACAAGACAACAACTCTCTAGAGATTAGATCATTCAGTTCACAAACAAAGTGTTGAATTGACTTGTGTTGGCCCTAGGTGGCCTGATGTGATCAATGTGTTTCATTATGGATGTACTTTTTATTTCAGTTGAACAATTGATGAATATATAATAGAAGAAGAACATGGTTGGGCTTTCCCCCTTCTGGGATGTTGCCTTGGTCTCTGACCTAAATCCTGGTGTCTCTATTGTGTATGCTTTTATTCCGTTGTTCTTTATTATTCCGCTGCATTATTCATATTTATTGTTCTCTGTACATAATTGTTAATGATGTTATGATGTTATGGGGTGAATGTAATATGTAAATGATAGACAAGTTGGAAAATGTAATTATCTACACCATAAAACAATCTAGCCCTAAAAATTAACAGTTGGGAAAAGACTTATCTTTGTTCCAAGTATTGAGTTGAAGACATGCATACTTAAACTTCTCCTTGGTGCGTTGGGGGTTATTCATTCATTACAAATAATTCATCTTACCAATTCATATGTTTGTCAAACAAAAATAAGGGGGGAATTACAAAAGCCAAATTACACAATGTCCAACTATTTTATAAGCATCCCGATGTCCTAGAATAAATATTTTCCTAACTAGGTTACCTTGGAGCCTTGGTGGAGGGAGTTAACCCAAGGGACTATAGTTACAGAGAAGGGGGGTCCATTCTTGGGTTGTGAGGGATGAAGAGGAAAGAGTCTCAATGATTAGGAGGGATAATTGAGTGAGAAAACTATGAAACAAAAGGAATTAATTTAAGTGACTAAGTGCTCTTGTTATCCCTTAAGGTGTAATATCCCAAACTTGGGGGTGGCTCGTTGTTGAGATACCTAGAGCAACAATGTCCAAAGTTGGGTGGAATGTTTCTATGCTTTTTTTTTAACTGAAACATGTATGATTTACTTATTGAGGAAAAGATTGGACTTACGCCATGGCAGTCATCATTACATTGCTTCTGTTTCTATTTCTTGTACTATTACAAAATGCAGATTGCTCATGGATTACAAGGATGGAATGAGCTTTCGTCATTTATGAGGAGTTGTCCTTTCCCAAGAGTGCAACCTTTGTTCACCAACAGGTCTGCTTCACTGTTCAAGTTTCTGAGGATATGGAGGAATTTGTAGGAGTCGAAGTCGATCAGGACTCTCTTTAATCTGTTCAGAGTTTTGTTGAGGCTTGCATTGGTGAACAATTTGCTCGTGTTTAAATTTTTTATTAGGATCTCTTAGTCTCCAAAAGCTTGGATTTCTTTGTCTCCTCTGCCTCTGGCTATTTGACAAGCTTTGAGAAGGCCTTGGATCTCTGCTTGATTGTTGGTGTTTTGCCCGATGCCCCAGCAGAAGCTGTCCCTTCTTGATCCGTGCGAGGCATAGATGACCCCTCCTGCTCCTACTGTCCCTGGATTACCTTTGGAGGCTCCATTGAAGCAAATCATAGTAATTTTTTATTTTCGCCACCATTCTTGAATAGTAGCTTCAGAGTCTCTTTTGCGCCATTCCGGATTCGCTGCTTGAGGGGCTGATAACTACTTCCGAGGTTAGGGGGAAAGGGGGCCCAACCACATCTCTTCTTCAGGGAGAAGCAAAGTGTCATCTGAAAGATATTGTTGTTGAGCTGCTTCCAGGAGGAAGGATTTGGCCTTTACCGCTGTCGAGAATGGATCTTGCACCTTTTCGTTGAAAATCAGATCATTCCTGGTCAACTAGATCTGCCAGCATACATATTTGGGGATAGCGTTCCAGACTTTTCTCCAAAATGATTTGCTGGGGATTTTGTTGGGATAACATTGATTCCATACGTCAAATAGATCTGCTACAGAGTTAAATTGGGGGACTGTGATTTGAAGCTCATGGAGTAGGAGTCTCCAAACTTCTTTAGCATAATTAAATTCCATGAAGAGATGCTTGGCTGTTTCTGAGCTGCTTCTGTACAACTCACATCTATGCGGCCCAGCTATGCTTTTTTTCATCAGATTGTCTCCTGTTAACAACTTATTGTGCACCAGTGTCCAAAAGAAGAAGTTTACTTTAGCTAAAGCCAGCGGATCCCAAACTTTCCTCCAAAACTCTAGAGATTTACTGCTATTCCTGATTGGCTATAGGGTGTTGTAAGCTTCTACTGTTGTGTAGCTTCCAGATTGCCCCCACCCCCAGCTATCATTCATTTTTCTGTTCACTGGGGCCGCTTCTTCCAACAATTCTTCAAGGATGCGTTTTTGCTGGTTTAAGCGATCTAGAACTCCAAAGAAGTCCCATCCTTGCTAATCGTCGTGACAATCCCATTTGGATAATTCGTACACGCTGTTTATCCTTGCGCGTTCCAGCCAATTTTTCAGTTCTGCGATTTCTTCATTTTCTGCGAGGGGGTCTCGATCCATTATACGATCGTGCCACATATTTGTTTGCTTGCCATTGCCTGGGATCCTGTACGCCTTTCCTTTGAAGAAGTTCAGATTTTTGCTGCATAATCGCCAAACCTGAGTACTGTTACTTGATTGGCTTGCCTGCAGATTTCTGAGCGGCACCTTGTAGGCATACTTCGACTTCAACGTTTCGCTGACAGGATGCTTGGGGTCTTTGAAGAGATTCCACATGATTTTGCCTCCCATCACCAGGTTGACTAATGCAGGGTCACGGATTTGCAAGCCTCCCTCAAAAGTTGAGCATTTGACCATGTCCCATTTCACTAAATGAAATTTGCGTTGATTTCCTTTCCCCCCCTGCCACAGGAAGTCACGAAGGATTTTGGAGATTTGATTTGTCACACTTTTTGGGGTGAGAAGGAAGCTGCTTGGTAAATTGGGAGCGCAGATAACACAACCTTGATCAGGATGACCTTGCCTCCTTTTGTGAGCCAATAACCTCCCCAGGCTAAGATTTTTGCTTTAATTTTGCTGATAATTTCAGACCACAGTGACCTCTTGTTGAAACAATTAGTGATGGGGAGGCCGAGGTAATTAATCTTCTCCCAATGGGCATGTCCGTTGAAGCCAAGAAGATTAGAGATACGTGTGAGCTCTTGCTGGCCAATGTTCCAACCATAGATTTCACTTTTTCTTTCATTGATTGAGGCTCCCAAGACCCTGCAATAACATTTTAGGACAGAGTCAAAAGCTTTGGCTATTCTAACAGAGGTGCCTCCCATGAGGAGGGAGTCATCCGCAAGACGAGCATGGTTCTGAGCTGGAGAGGTATTGGAAGGTTTGAGGCTAGGAAGGGAGCCTGAGGCTTTTTCAGCTGATAGCTTTCTGTTGAGGGAATCCGCCATCAGGATGTATAGGAAGGGGGAGAGCGGGCATCCTTGCCTGAGACCTCTCTGGGTTTGAAAAAAAGGAGTAGGACGACCGTTTACAAGAGGGGCAATCCAGGGGTTGTTAGTACAAGCAAATGGGATTGACGAAATGGGGGGAGAAGCCATAGGAATGGAGGACTTTGTAGAGGAAGGAGCGATTGACTCGGTCAAAAGTATTGGCCATGTCGAGTTTTATCAGCATGCCTTTTTCTTTTCGCTGTTTGCTTGAGTGAATTATCTCCTGAACTTGGATGACATTATCCAATATGTGCCTGCCTTCTACGAAGCCACCTTGATTGCTTGAGATCAGCCTGTTGAGCAATGGCTTGATCCTGTTTGCTAGGATCTTTGCCAGAATTTTATAGGAGGCGTTGCAAAGCGATATAGGCCTGAATCTGGCGAAGGTTTCGGGATTGGTTTCTTTAGGGATAAGGGCGAGGTAGGTGGAATTAGTTCCTCCTCCTACTTTGGCTTTTCTCATGAATCCTTTGATCATCTTTAAAAAGTCCGCTTTGATGATGTCCCAAAAAGTTTTATAAAAGTGTATTGTGAATCCATCAGGCCCAGGGGCCTTGTCCGAGTCCATAGACCAGATGACTTTTATGATTTCTTCTTTAGTGATGGGCTTAATTAGAATGGAATTGTCTTCAGGGCTGACCAGGAAAGGAATGTTGGAGAGGAGATCAATAGTTTCTTCCTCGTTGGTTTGAATGCCTGTGGTGTAGAGATGTTTGAAATGTCTTTCAGCTGCCTCTTTTATTTGGCTGAACCCTTTGCAGATCTACCCCTCTATTGTTGTTATTTCAGAGATATGGTTTTTGGAGAGTCTTGCTCGATATTGGCGATGGAAGAAGGAGGTGTTCTGCTCGCCAGCCTTCAACCACAGACGTCGAGATTTGATTCTCCAATACTCTTCCTCCATTCGAAAATGTCGAAATGATGAGCATTGTATTTTAACTTCTTTGTTAAGCAGCGTTGGAGTAATATCTCTGGTTTCCATTTCGACTTGCAGTGCCTCTAAAGACTGAACAATTTATTTTCTTTGACTGGTTGGATTTGGGGCAGGTTTCTTTATCCAATTCTTCAAGGCTTGTTTTGTGGCTTTGAGCTTTTATTCCCACACATAACTGGAGGACCCTGTGAAGGATTTGGCCCATGCTGCTTTCACTGTGTCAATGAATCCGTCCCTTTCTATCCAAAGAGGGCTGAAATGAAAGGGGATTGGACCTAGGTCTTCTTCATCTTCCAGAATGAGCTGAACTGGTTTGTGATCTGAGGTCAATTTGGGTAGAATTTTGGTGATGATTATCTTCTTGTTCATCATCAGAGTGCCTTGGACTAGGAATCAGTCCAGACGGGTTGATATATGGTCCTCTCCCACTCTGTTATTGGACCATGTGTAGAGCCCTTTGACCGACTTGAAATCAAGGAGATCCCACTGCTGTATGAGGTCTTCCACCATGGGGAGCATGGAATCTTTGCTGTTAATTCCTCCCCTTTTTTCTTTGGATTTTAAAACAATGTTAAAATCCCCAGCAAGAATGATATTACTTGGGGAATGCTGATCTAGAAATTCATTAAGTGAATTCCAACAATCTCTCTTTTCAGAATACATGACAGGTACATAAAGATTGAAGAGGGATATGGTCAACTTACTTGGACAATGCGTTAGTTCCGTAAAGATCCAGTGCTGGGTCTCATGGGATTTGTTCAGCTGAAAGAGATCATCTGTCTAGAGAGTTGTAAGCCCTCCAGCTGAGCCTCTTGAGCTGATTGCTCTTCTTGCACTTTTCTTCCATTTCTTCTTGCTGATGTCTAGAAGGGCTTTCCCCTCTATCTTAGTCTCTTGGAGCATGAGAATATTTGAGGGTTTTATTTTGAGCAGATCCTTGACCGCTTCTGCTTTCATGGGATTGCCCAGACCTCTACAGTTCCAAGAGACGAGACGCATTATTTACCAAGGGTGGGGTGGGAGCCTCCCTTAGGGGGCCTGTTCCTGGAGTTTCTCCCGATAGACATCTCTATTGTGGGCTGACTTCCTTGGGTTTTGAGCCTTTCCACCTCCTCTTCCCTTGCTTCTCTGCGGGATTTCCTACCGACTTTTCTTGTGGGCTGCTCGTAGGTTTCCTCCTCCGAGGATTCGGAGCTGTCAGTTAGTTTTTTCCTTGTGACATCTGCGTATGAGGGATTAGAAGGGCTTCGTTGGGGAACTTCCAGGTGAGCCATTTCCTCATCTTCTTTGTTAGAGATAGGAGGGACAATCTGATCCATATTTTCCGAGACTATTGTAGCTAGCTTGCTCTGTCTGTTTTCTTTGTCATTTGAGTTCTTTTCTTGGGTGGGGTTGGAGCTGCTTGGTGCCTCTTTCAAAGTGCCTTTCCCGTTGCCTTTTTTGTGATTGGTGGTTTTTTGTATTAGGGTCCATTGCTCGCCGTTCTGTTTGTCTGGCTGTTCTTCCACCTTTTTCTTGCAATGTTTGGCGAAGTGCCTGTAGCCATGGCAGTGTCTACGTTTGAATGGAAGTTGTTCATAATCCAACTCTTGGACATGCGTCCATCCTGCGACTGTTAGTTTAATGGCTTCCGGTAGACCCTCCTCTAGGTCAACTTCGACACAGATGCGTGCACATGAATATTGATATTTTCTTGCAGCTTGATCTATGTATTTTCCTAATCCGTTGTCGATGATCTGAAGAGACTTCTGGTTCCAACAGTGGAGGGGAAGATGGGGAAGCCGCACCCACACCGGTACAGCAGATGGGACATCCTGAGCTGGGTCGAAATCTGGCGACCATTTGTTGAGATATAGACCTTGGGGGCCCATAAAGTAAGGTCTGTTTCTGAAGATTAGGCTTCTGTCCTCTGCACTTTCAAAGACAAAGACAAAGAAGCCTTTGCCTACGAAGTAGCTTTTTATTCCTTCTTTGATTAACGATGTCCAGTTCCTTTGAGTCCATTCCTCTACCAACTTGGGCGAGGGCCAAAGGCCCGTGAACTGGCTTATGAGACCTCTCTCAGCAAGATTTAGAGCTGCTTTGAAGGTTTCTTCTTCAGGAAGGGCTACCGAGGGTATGGATTCCATCTTCTTGACAAACTTCTATTGTCTGGCTGAGGGCGGACACTTGTTGCTCGAATCAATCATTACTTTGAAAGCAATCACCTCCGAGGGAGGGGGCAGGGGAGGGCCCAGTGGATCTGGACCCCCTGGTAGCGACATGACTGATCACAACGGATCTATAAAGCTGGTCTAATCGCTCAGCAGGAGGTTCGCTCAGCAAAAGGGGACGCCAGGAAGGAGGGAGGAGTTGGAGGCAGCCCAGATTGGGGGAGGCCGAGAGCGAGAAAGCCCAACAGTAGGGGTTGCCAGGCGGGGAGGCCGCAGGAGGAAGCTAGGGGAGCAGAGCGGCTAGGTTGAGCCAGCCAGACACCAATGGAAAAAAAATAATAGTCACCTGTGATATTGACAACTCAAGGTCCTAATCCCTTAGGAATGTTCCTATGTTAGCAACTAGTTGGTGACTTTAATTAAAGATGTATTCTTCCTTGCATGTGTATTTTAATGATGTTGATTATGAGTAATTAATATGTGTTATTGCTACTACTAGCTCAATGATTATGTTATTTAATATATATTGGGTTCATGCATTTGAGTTATGCATGTAGTATACATTGTAGGCTTACATGTTGTTCATATGCAGGGAAAAACTCATTAAATGGTATTAGAGTTATTATTTATGAAATTAGGAGCTAGGTTAAAAGAAATTTTGATTTTATGGTATCAAAGGTAGAAATGGAGGCAATGTCCCTCGGTTGGGTGGTTGGGAATCTTATAATGTTGTATTATAGCATTGTTGAGTGCAGGAAAAAGAAACAAAAGAAACAAATTGTGGTATAAAGAGTGTGGCCTAGTTAGTGGTTCGGGAATGCTACACAATTTCAAGTTTGTTTGTGCTCATAGAGATCATCGATCAATTACATATATGATATCAAGCAAGTTTAAGGGAATTTCTCACCCAAATTTCCTTCACATGTGCAAGGTTGGCATGATTCACCACACATGTACGGATGGTAATAACATCCTTAGTGTTACATGTTTAGTGGTGTTTCATGAGAACATATCACATGACCTCACCAACCTCTTGATATGTGCATTCTTCTCCTCTATCATTCGTCATAAAGTGATTATCACATGTAATACTACCACCAACATCTTCAACCATGTCCTCAATATTTCAGTTATGTGACTTAGTGATGGAATCCTCATTACGCACATTGTTCTCCAATGCTTCACAAGTCAAGATAGACTATGATATCAAAGTGTTGTCATGCGCACTTATAAAAACAAAACATCAAACATACATACCTTAATTGTTCCTTTCTACAGATACATTTCAAATAATTTCATTTATAGATTATATGCATTCCCCGTGTTAATTATTTGCACAAATTTGCTTTCCACAATCCCAAGAAATATAAATGAATAGAAAAAGATGAGTTCATGAAAACTTCCTTCCAAATTCCATGACTAGACGAAGTTTCCATAATTCACAATTGGTCATACTCAACAAACTAGGACACCCACACATAAACATTAGTTGTATTTTTCTCACCTTTGTAGCAATTAATAACTCATTCTCAAAATTATATTTGTTACCTTTGGCAACACCAAGCGCTACTCTTGTGTTAATTTTTCATCCATTACATCTTTTCTTTTTAACTTGGGTTGCCTTCCAATTTTGTCTTGTTTGGAAGCTTGCTCTACCTTTCCTTGGGTAATCCCATCACAAGCATCACTGTTCTATTCATAATTTATGACCCATTGTGGGGTTTCCTTCTCAATAGCCACTAATAAGCATGGTAAATTCAATCTTTCTCTCCATGATCTTCACTTCCTACAACTTTTTCCAAGACTGTATATAGCACTCTCGCCACTCTTATGGTTCACTCACCACATGCATACATGCATGTGATGTCCTCTTTTTCTTGCCCAACACTGCAAATAACCTAAACTATTGTGTTGCCTCTTTTACCTTTAGTAATCAAACAATTGTACCCCATAGTCATCTTCCATTTCCATTCTTGAAGTGGTAAGAATATAACATAACCAACAAAATATCTATGCTTTGCTTCTTCTTTTTTATGTGTAATATTTTGTATTGTAAATTCACCCATCATTCCCCATTTCCATCTTATGTTACAAGTATTATTTTGTCATCTAGAGGTACTTCTAATTTGAGGTGAGAGCTTTTGCAACTTTTTTGTAACAATACAAAGTGTGGCTTGTTGTGACCAACAACACACACTATTTGCATAATTGTGCTAAGGGTGCCAATACCCTTTTTCCTTTTTATAGTTATGATTAACCCCTACGTCACATATATGAATAAATTCCAACCATTTTAACCATGTCATTTAACTTTAACAAGAATTTTCATTATGATTCCCACTATAATATCCTTGTTCATCTAGTAGTATTGATATACTTACATGAATGCAACACTTTTGCAAGGTGTGTAATCATTCACACCTCTTCCTTCCTCTTACATATTTATGTCTCCATTACAAATCCATTCTTCCAAGTTCATGGCATTTGAAATTATGCACATTGACAAATTCCATTAAATTCAAACCTAGAAGTTTTTTTTATTGATTGTGAGTTTAGGGAGTTTAATGAACTTAAAAAGATGGTTTCCTTTCATGCTTTTACAACTCTATTATAACAAGTTATCACTTGAATTGAGTTGTAGGAATATCTGCACAATAACAACTTTTTCATTAGTCAAAACAACCCAAACTGTTACACAAAAATATCGTCACCATGACTATTTTCAGCCAGTATGGGTCCATCATCACTTATACTGACCTCCTAAGCAAGTCTCAGACCTTAGCTCTTCATGTCAAGCTTTGCAAATGAGAGAAAGACATTGAAAATCAATAAAACTTTGGTTCCACACTTTCTCTCACTTTTGCCTGCGGGCCCGCACTCTTTGTTCATATTACTTGCGTATCTGCACGCTCTGTTTGTAAAGGGGTGGGTGTGTACCCATGTAAAAGTAAAAAAGGCGCAAGTTTATTCTAAAAAACTCACTTTGGGTTAACTCTAGATGTTTCTAGAAGGAATTTTGATGTGGATTGTTCCCTCCAAGGTGGTTCATGCATCCCAAAAGAGAAGGAGCTAATCCCTTGATAAAAGGAGCTATCCCTTTGAAGGAGGGTTTTATCCCTTTGAAGGAGGACCTAGTAACTTCCCTCCATTACACTATAAATTAAGGCATTGAGTTAGTTGCTAGGGAGGTTAGAAGCTGAACATTTTGAGGGTAAATGTGGTGGAATTGGGACTTCCTAGTTAAGCTTGAGAGGAGAGATCACATATCTTTTGGTTTCATTGGGAAGTGAGTGAAATTTGTCAAAGTAGAGGAGACTTCTTGTTGGACCCTGGGAGGAGCTTGTACAGCATCAAGGCACAGGTTGTAAAGTTCTTCTTGATTTGAATTAATACAATCAGATTCATTTTTCTCAACAAATTGTCTTATGTGGTTTGTTTCATAATCTCCTTGATCATTATGATGAATATGCTTTATGATATTGGCTTTTCAGGTGCTATTTAATTTGTTTGCTTATTTGTGTCTGCAGAACTACACTTCAAGGAAGCTCATTTGGAGCGAGGGAGCGAGGCTTCCACAAACTTGCATTGGACCCAAGG
>APFE031758151.1:120838-163305 GCA_000404065.3 Pinus taeda | reverse complement strand
TTCAAGCTTGCGTAAACATGAAACCGAATCCGAGCATAGTTCTTTTCCTGTGTCAAGCTCGTTAAAAAATGAAACAATCCTCCTCTAATTGAGTCGAGAGTTTGACTAGACCTCATAGATGATAAGTTTTATATTTAGGTTAGTTATTTCAGTTTTTGCATAGTTTTGTTACAATTTTAGGTCGAGTCTTTCAAATGATCTTGTAACTCAACCTTGATTTCATCCAACTAGTTGAATAAAATGAAGCTGGGGGGCATGCGCTCTAGAATTTATGCTTAGGGGGCATCAAGCACAGTTTTCTCTCTGTTTCAAGCTTGTGTAAAAATGAAACTACTTTGAAGCATAGTTTTTCTCTGTTTCAAGCTTTTGTAAAAATGAAACCTATCTCGAGTCAATTTCAGTTATTTTCAAGACTCATTAAACTCATGAAAATCCCGAGATTATTTTGCTATCTTTCATTCTCGTAAAACAAATGAAAATGCCGTGTTCTTTCCATCTTTTCTTGCTCGTAAATTAAATTGAAAGTCGGCCATATGAGTACATTTTTGTCATTTTTTTCGAGCTCATTAAAACTTACAAAAAAATGAAAACCATGAGTACATTTTTATCATTTTTTTGAACTCGTTAAAACTTACGAAAAAGGGAAACCTTAGAGTCACCTTTAAGCTCTTTTCTGATTCCTAAAACATGAAAAGATTGCCGAGTTTTTCTTTTTAAACTCGTTAAAACGGAACTAAAAAGACGGTCCTCTTACAGCCCTTTTCTGACCATAAAAACATGAAAAGGTTGCCGGATTTTTGTCGTTTCAAATTCGATATTGGTCATAAAACGACGTGTCATTGATCGCTTTTTTACTTTTTCGGATCAGAGGCACTAATTACGAAAAGTACTCCTTGGTCGTAAAGATCAAGCGGCTCTCTCAAGTATTATTTTATACTTTTTTGGGCTTGAGAGACACAAATTTACGAAAAAGGTCAACCCTGGAGTCTTCTTAAGTTTTTTCAAACTCTCTAAAATTGAAAAACGTCGAGTTTCTCCTATACTGGAATCGTTAAATTTTGACAGTAAAGGACCTGTTCAATTACAAACAGGAACGGACCACTCCTTCTTAGGGTTCGAATTTAAACTAAGGTGGACTCATCCGAAGGATGAGCTTATAATCAAGAAAATGTTATCCTCCTCAAGCTTGTAAAAAATAAAGAGGTACTTGCCAGAAATTGTGGGGGAAAAGAGAGAAAAATGAGCCTGTTTGTCATACTTTGTAACCACTCTTGAACACGACACTTTCATTCACCTGGGTTGGGAAATACTTTGCCTAACAGTTGATCAAACCACATTGAAAGTCTTCAGCCGATTTTTGGGTATTAACTTTGGGTCAATTGTCACCAAACCATATGTTGTGTCGTTATGTGTTCAAGAGGTCAGTGTAAATAAGCCATTCATTTGCAAAAATATCTGTCATCCATCCTAACCATCCCTGAGTCAGTCCTTGCAACAAAATTTCTTCAAACTTGATCTATGATTTCGTGTTGTGGGCTTGCCTACGACGGATCGCTTTATATCGACTTCAACTCTTTATCTAGAAAGATGATCTAGAAATTGCCAGTACCTTGGGATCTGCATGCCTCAATGGCAGGTCTCCCGCCTTCGACGATAGGTTGCATCATTGACCTTCGATCGAAGGATTTCGTGACATGTTCGACATTGACACATCTAATCACATCTCATGGATTGTACTGAGTACTTTGAGAGCCATTGTCATTATTGGTGGTCTCTCTCACACTTGTTAATCAATTTAAGCATCATCGACTGGTAATCAAGTGGTTTCTAACATGTTCGATCTTCGACACATTCATTTCGCAATGGAGTAAAATCGCACTATTTTTCGAGAAGTAGAAATGAAGACCTTGGATCTAGTTTCCACCATCCAGGTTGCAAGGAATTTTGTATTCATTATATTGTAGACTATTCATAAACAGATGGCTGCGTCCATACTGTGTCTACATGTGTCTATACTTGTGATGTATTACAGGGTCATTCCTATATCAGAGCAGTAGTTAGTTTTCTAGTTAGTTTTGATCTGAGTATGGGAATGTCTACCTCAGTGATGATATGATCTCATATATATATTTTGCATTTGAATGTTTTTACAGGTTCCAACAGGGCTGTCCACAAGATGATCCTCGAAATGATAAAGTACTTCACTCTTCCTACATGATAAATGAAAATCCTCATCTACTACAGACTTCGCACTTTAGGGGGCAATCTGTTACACAAAAATATCGTCACCATGACTATTTGCAGTCAGTATGGGTCCATCATCACTTATACTGACCTCCTAAGCAAGTCTCAGACGTTAGCTCTTCATGTAAAGCTTTGTAAATGAGAGAAAGACATTGAAAATCAATAAAACTCTGGTTCCGCACTTTCTTTCACTTTTGCCTGCAGGCTCGCACTCTTTGTTCATATTACCTGCGTATCTGCACGCTCTGTTTGTAAAGGGGTGGGTGCGTACCCCTATAAAAGTAAAAAAGGCGCAAGTTTATTCTAAAAAACTCACTTTGGGTTAATTCTAGATGTTTCTAGAAGGAATTTTGATGTGGATTGTTCGCTCTAAGTGGTTCATGCATCCAAAGAGAGGAGCTAATCCTTGATACGAGGAGCTATCCCATTTGAAGGAGGTTTATCCTTGAAGGGACTAGAACTTCCTCATTGCACATAAATTAAGCATTGGTCAGTTGCTGGAGAGGTTAGAGATGAATATTTTTTGAGGGTAATGCTGATGGAATGGGACTTCCTAGTTAAACTTCAGAGGAGAGATCACATACCTTTTGGTTTCATTGTGAAGTGAAGTGAAACTTGTCAAAGTAGAGGAGACTTCTTGTCAGACCCTGGGAGGAGCTTGTACAACACAAGGCACAAGTTGTAAAGTTCTTCTTTTCATTTGAATTAATACAATCAGATTCATTTTTCTCAACAAATTGTCTTATGTGGTTTGTTTCATATATCCTTGATCATTATGATGAATATTCTTTATAATATTGGCTTTTCAGGTGCTATTTAATTTGTTTGCTTGTTTGTGTTTGCAGAATTACACTTCAAGGAAGCTCATTTGGAGCGAGGCTTCCAAAAACTTGCATTGGCCCCAAGGTAGGCCTAAAACACTTGTTTGCCTTTGTTTTTGATTGCATATTTATAGAAAGATATTTTTTGATTGGCTTGCTTGTCACTAGATATCCTTAGATACTAGGAAGGTCGATCTTGTCCGCAACCTCGACTCATTCTGTGTGACACAAACCATCATTTAGAATTCACACATCAGGTTGATTATACATGCCATAGTTGATATAAGAACAATGTTCCACTGTCCATATCGAGCCATTTTTAGTTCATACTACATCCGGTGTTTATAAATTTCTAGGGATGTCGCAGGGGTCAAAGAAACAACAATCCCATTATGCCTTTCCCACCAACCCCCATTAGAATCTATTATTTTTTATATTTTGATCCTCAAATATTTTTCATTCATTTTCCCTTTTACTTTGTTGATTGCATGCCAAAGGTAGTACACAAGTTGTTGGCCGTAGCCCAACTTGGCCTAAATTTTGGTAAAGACTCCACATTTTGAGGAGCAAAGTGCGCAGTGGAAATTGCAACAGAGCGCGAAGTGGACCGCGCGGTGAAGCAGTTGGAATATACGTGCGATATAAAGGTGTCAGAGTGGGTCGAATCCCCTCCTTTTTGTAAAAAGCATGTAATGTTGTAAAATATGAATGGTTTTCGGACCATCGTAGATTGTTTTAGGGAGTCCATGGTATATGGACCATGGTATTTTGATGATATATACCTCAATGTAATAGTATATATATGGATCAATAATAAAGAAGAGAGACATCGCATATTGAATTTAATGGTTGTATTCTCGTGATCTGTGGTTTGGAAAAGAAGGCTTGGCTCTGCAACTGAGTGCGTAGAGGCTTGAGTCTGCAACTGAGTGCACAGAAAACCTGTAGCTGAGTACACAGGCCAATAAATGTTTATTGTACAAATTCATTATTATAAGCAACAGTCCTTGTGGACATAGTCCCACATTAGGATGAACCACAGTAACATTAGTGTCTTCATGTGTGTATTTTTTTATTATATATTGTAGAGTAGCAATTTATTATAGTTGCATTTTATTACAACGTAGTGATGATTATGGGTTTATATGATATGTTTATGTGATTAAATGAATGCGGCGAAGTGATTTATGAATATTAAGTGTAAGAAAACATAGAAACACCACATCACATCATCCCTCAAGGCCGCAGAAACCTGGTTCTGCAACCTCCCATAGTCACTTCGGGTGAGACTGTGATCTACTTGCAAGTCATTGCCGAAAGGGCCAGTGATTGAGGGTTTTGTTGGTGCGCAATATAAATCGAACCTAGGCTAGCTTAAATCGTAACCAACAAATGGTTCTGTTGTCAGGACTAGGATCTGTTTGAGGGATATGTTTATGTGGCATCCATCAGAGAAGGAGATTTAAGATTGGCTAGAATCGAAGGAGTGAGAATTTATAGATCAAGAGAACACAAACCCTTCTCTGAAGTTTGAAGCTTGGTTAGAGAGATATATTTTAACAGATCAATACGAAATTTTCTTCGCATCATTTCCTGTTGAACTGTAGGAGTGGATATCAAGTTTTACTAAAAGAAATACCTATTTTAGAGGTGGAGAACCTACAACGTGAACTCCTGAATTGATACAATGACTCAAGAGCACTGACAACAAGATTTCAAGGGCTGTCGATTTATGGATTGATAGCATCTTGGGAGGATTCATTACTGAGTTCGCAGTAGACTAGACCATGTCCTACAACGAAGCATGACGATGATTCTTCAAAGGACCGCAAGGTAAGTATTTAAAACCTTTGAAACTTTGGATTAAGATGCTTCTATGTGAAAACGGAGTTTTATGGATGCAACCAGATTGTTAGTTTACTTATGTTTGGAAGAAGAGAGAATAAATCTGAGCCATAGCAATAACGCAAAGTGGAAAAGATATAGCGTAGATACCAGAAAAAGAGCTTGTGGACAAGACACCTTTGTAGAAACTGAATATAGTCCTCTATTGAGTGAATCAAAAACTGAAAGGGAAGATAACCACCCTGATAAGCCCCAGGTAGCTTCGCAGCATTTACCTCCCAAGCTTGAAAGTTCACGGAAGCTAGATCTAGCAAGAGGCAGGGTATTTTTGCCTCTCCCCCTCTCCCTCCCCCTTCTACTACCCTCCTACCCCACCCCCCCTCCAGAAGAAAATATGGTTGATGATATTAAGTTGTTTATTTTTAAAGGAACTGGATTGAAAAATTCAAAACAATTTTGGTTTCTATGTGAAGCTGTATGGATTGCGAAGCAGATCAACGATGAAAATATAAAGAAAGCACAACTCATTACGACGCTTCGAGATAGAGCATTGACATGGTATATGAAGTATTCAAATAATTAGATCAAAACATTTGGAAATATTAAAGCAACATTTATTAGATAATTTAAGAAACTGAAGTCTGAGTCGCAGTGCATCACTGAGTTAAAAGAAATTAGACACAAATGTACTAAGTTTGTTTGGGAATTTGATCAGAGATTTAAGGAATTGTTGGATGAAGTGAGCTTCGAAATAGTTCCATAAGAACATCAATAATAGTTTATAGTTGTGCTATTGCCACATATTAGACTACCATTGATGCAACAAAAGATAACAAGTCAAATCAAAGCTCTGCAGATTTTGATGAAGTTGGAAGCTTCACCTATAGAAGATACTAATGCAGGTATGCAACAGATTTAGAGTCAACTCGTGAACCTAACCCTACAAATACAATTTATCAAGAAAAAAAAGAAGTCAGAGAAGAAGTATGGTGTACAAAGTGCAGATCAGATGACCATTCTAAAGAACAATGCCCTATCTTTAGGGATTACAAGGCTAGTGGGGCAATGAATCCCTTAAATGCAGGATCTAGCCTGTGGTGCGAGATATGCAAGATCAGAGCCCAACATCGCTCAAAATATTGTTACCTGTTACAAAAATATGTGCAGACTCCAAGGAACCTATATTGCAAATTCTGTAAATCAGTAGGACACGATGAGAATAATTGTCGAGTTTATGAACTAATGATGGAGCACAATGCTAACACTTGTAGAATGCAAGCAGAAGAACATGGACATGAAGGTAGTGGACAACGTGGTGGTTGAGGAGGCTACCATGGAATAGGTTGAGGTGTTGGAGTTGGTCGAGGACATGGATAGATCATTTGCTATAACTGCGTCTGGGCAGGTCATTTTGTGAGAGATTATCAGAACCATACAACAACATGTAAGTACTGTAAATCCTTTAACCATGTAATTGAAGAATGTCCTGTACTTATGGAAAAGATGCAAGAAAAAAGGAATTAGTTGCCGACATATAATATTCAAATGATGATTGCTGAAAGGAGGACTGATGGACCTCAAATTAGTATTGTCACTAGAAGTGGAGTTGCGACCAGAAGTGATAAAGTAGATGAGAAGAGAGAATCTCAAAGTACATGGGTGAGAAAAATCGTTGAGAAAGCTCTTGTTTTTTATATTCAGAAGGAAAGATAAGTATTTATGGAAGCAAAGCGAAGCTTTATGGATGTTGGGGCTTCAACCTTCAGTGTGCAGCCAAAGCAGAGAACTGGCTGGGACATGTCATCAACTTCAATGCAAAACCAAGCTTCAACACAGGATCGAATTTCGACACAAGATGGGGAGTCAACAAATCAAGGAGGTACACAAAGTCTTTTATGCAAACTTGTATGAAATTATTAAGAGATCAAAAGGTTGTAGAAGGGCTTCAACAATTGCTAGATTCTTGTGCATCAAAAGAAACAACACGAGGTGAGATGTGCACAATGAATAATTTGCATTGACATAAGAGAACTGGAAGAGAAACGAGGCTTAGTGCATAGATAGGAGAATATGAGATGAATCAATTTATTTTAGATATGGGATTTGATGCTAATTTTTTGACAAAGTAGACATGGGAATTAATGGGTAAGCCAAAGCTACAACAGTCGCATATTCAGTCAAGGATGGAAAATCAACAAAATATGTTCCCCTTAGGAAGACTACAAGGTGTAACAGTGAATATTGAAGGAGTTCACACTATTGTTGACTTTGAAGTAATAGAGATCATTGATGATAGTAACCCTTATCTTGCATTGCTTGGACTTGACTGGGCATTTGATAATATGGCCATAATTAATCTAAAGAAGAGACAAATGATATTTGAAGGAAGCAATATGAGAGTAATTGTTCCCTTGGATCCATCAGAAGGAGTAAGATATACAAAACCAATCAAAGAAGAGTACTAGGCAACTGATATAGATAATATCTATCAAATGACAAAAAAGGAACAAGATTGGGTTAACCCTACTATAGAAGGCAAGTGGACTTGGGATCATGATAGTTCTTGTACCTCAGACTTAGAAGAAGAGTTGGAAAACTAGCATAATAGGCTGCATGAAGTATCCACAAGGCGTTGTACAAGAATTAACAAATTAGTTCGTTGTATGACATCTGAGGTATGTAACCTACCTTCTTATGATGGCTTGGGTGATATAAATACTTTTCTTGATGATTATGAAGAATAGGTTCCAAAGAATAAAAGGTTGTTAGCCTTGTATGTGGCCCTGAAAACTACCCCTGTTAGATTGTGGGGCGCACATAAGAAGAATATAGGATGGAAATAATGTCAAAGATTGATGTGGATAAGGTTTGGAAAGATAGATATAGAAATAGAGATAAAATATTATGGTGAAACTAATCCTAGGAAGCATATCCAGCTATGCACTACAACATGGAAGGAGATTCCACAACAAGAATGGGTACATGGATTCATTCCTACATTAGAGACAATCCCTAAGAATTGGTACTTAGAAACAAAGCTTCGACATGGTAGAGTAAACCGAAAAGACATGGTTGATGGATTCATATTAACATTTAGTTTTGAGGATGATTTCCCATACATAGATTTGGCCCTTCAAAGAGTTAAGAAGAAAATATTTGAGAATGTAACCTCATTGACATGGTAGCAACCTAATTGGGTTGCACATATAGAAAATGCACTAGAATGCTATAACCTTACTATAGAAGAAGAATAATATCCTCGTCACATCAACATAAAAAAATTAGAAGGATACCACGAAGTAAATGGACCTGAGCTAGAGATACCAGACATAACAAAGCCACTTAAGACCAAGAAGGTGAAAATAGGATCAGAGAAGGAACCTAAGTTTGTAACAATATGGGACTATTGGGATGAAGAGACAGTCAATAAAGTTACAGAGCTACTTCATGAATACTAGGAACTGTTTCCCACCAAGTTTTTAGAGATGAAGGGTATAATAGGAGATATAGGAGTCATGAAGATTCCTCTTAAGCCTGATGTGAAGCCAGTCAAGGAAAGAACTTATAGGCTGAACCTGAAGTATAAGGAGAAAGTAAAGATAGATCTTGATAAGATGGTAGCAACAGGAATTATTGAACTTGTAGAAGAATCAGAATGAGTAAGTCCTATGGTGGTGCAATAAAAGAAAACTCAAGGAGAAATTAAGATCTGTGTTGATTTGAGAAAGTCGAACGATTCATGTTTACATGATCCATTCCCCACCCCTTTCACAGATGAAGTGTTAGACAATGTAGGGGGTCAAGAAGCATATTCATTTACAGATGGATTCTCAGGTTATCATCAGATTAGAATTGCACCTAAATATCGACATAAGACCACATTTTCTACAGAATTGGGCTCATATCAATACACAATAATGCCTTTTGGATTAAAGAATGTCCCTGCTATATTTTCTAGAGTGGTGGTTGCAAATTTTAAGGAATACATCCATAAGTTTTTAGAAGTATAATTTGATGAATGGACAATATTTGGGTTGTTAAGAAAACATATTGGAATGTTAAGACTTATGCTTGACATATGTATATAATATCATATCTCCTTGAACTTAAAGAAGTGCATATTTTGTGTACGTTTTGGCATATTGTTAGGACATATTATTTGTAAGCAAGGGCTAATGGTGGACCCTGCTAAGATTGCTATCATTATGAATTTGCATTCACCTAAGATAGTAAGACAACTTCGCACTACATTGGGACATACTGGTAATATAGAAAATTCATCAAGGGGTATGCGTAGATCATTGCGCCTATGGAGAAATTGTTAAAGAAGGATGTAACTTTGCAGTGGAATGAAGAATGTCAGAAGAGCCTCGACATATTGAAAGAAAAAATGACAGTTGCACCTATATTAGTGTTCCCTGATTAGAATAAGGAATTCCATGTCCATGTGGATACCTCTTGTATAGATTTGGGGGTAGTACTAGCACAACCTAGTGTAGGAGAGATTGACCACCCTATAGATTTTGCAAGTAGAAAGTTATCCAAAGCAGAGAATAACTACACAACTACATAAAGAGAAGAATTGGCTATGGTATATGCTTTGCAGATATTTAGACATTATTTGATAGGATCACACTTTTAAATGTTTACAGATTATTTTGCACTAAAGTTTTTGGTTAATAAGCCTATCCTAGGAGGAAATATTTGTGGATGGTTACTATTATTTTAGGAGTATAATTTTGAGATTATTGTTAAACCAGGAAGGCTGAATGTAGGACCTGACTATTTGTCAAGGTTGGAAATAGGGGAAGAACCAACCAATATAAAGGATAATATCCCTAATGATCAGTTATTTGCAATCAGAATTGTAGATGACCATTTTGTAGACATCGTCTAGTTTTTGAACACAGGAATGGCTCCTTCAGAATATACTACGCAACAAAAGAAAGAATTAGTGGTCAAGGAAGATGACTTCTCATTGATAGCAGAACAATTATGTAAGATGGGGCTAGATGAGATACTGTGCAAGTATTTCTTTGAACATGAAAGACAAATGATTCTAACAAAGGCTCATGATGGCGCGACTGGTGGACATTATGCAGGAAAAGCTAATGCACAGAAGATTTTGAGAGCAGGATTGTGGTGGCCTACATTACATAAATATGCAAAGGAATACTACTGAGCATGTGATGTGTGTCAAAGAACATGAAAGCCTTCATGAAGAGATGAAATTCCATTAGTACCACAAGTTACATTGCAGGCCTTTGATAAGTGGGCTATTGGTTTTGTTGGACCCATAAACTCACTTGGGAAGAGGACTCGTGTGAGGTACATAATTACAAAAACTGATTACTTGACAAGATGGGACGAAGCAACTAGTAAGGGATTGCAACGCAAATACTATTTCAAAGTTTATTTTCGAATATATATTGTCTAGATTTGGATGTCCAAATATTTTGATGAGTGAGAAAGGTTCCTACTTCCTAAATAAGACTATTGAAGAATTGACTGAGGAATTCCAAGTTTATCACCAAAAGAGTACCCCTTATCACCCTCAGGCCAATGTAACAGTAGAAGCATTTAATAGGATTCTGGAGAATGTATTGACTAAGGTATGTAATGTGAACAGGGATGGCTGGGACCTTAGAATTCCAACAATTTTATGGGCTTATAGGACCACATGTAAAAAGTTGTCAGGTTAGACACCATTCATGTTAGTTTATGGGATAGAAGTTGTGATGCCCGTGGAATACATTGTGCCTAGCTTGAGGATTACAACTTTTACAGATATGGCAGACCTAATATAATAAAGGAAAGAATGGTGCAGTTGATTACTTTAGAGGAAGACATATTCATAGCAGGATTTCATTAACATGTACAAAAAGAAAGATAAAAGGCTTGGTATGACAAACATATTAAGCAAAATAAGTTCCAAGTAGGATACCTTGTTCTCCTCTATGACAGTAAGTTTGTGAAATTTCCAGGGAAGTTCAAGATGCATTGGTTAGGCCCATATATTATTAAGCATATTACGAACGGAGGCACAGTTTAATTAGCTAAGTTAAATGGAGAATTGATTCAGGGAACAGTAAATGGCAGCAGGTTGAAGCTATACAAGGACAACCCTGTCCCTACAACCTCACTATAAGAAATAAAGGAGAAGATTTCTAGTGCCACCGACAATTGAAAGTGGGCATTGGACTATAAACTACGCTACAGAAAGCTTCGACATAAGGAGTTACTTTGCTACAGTTTGTATTATGTCAAAGTACATAGGAGCTACGACATAAGATGAATGTTCGCTACACTATGGGATGCGTCGAAGTTCGCCAGAAAAATGTGATTGCTAAAAGGAAAAGTTAACGTTAAAATACGCAAAAAATTGCATTTATGAGGACAGGTTGGCAAGATTTAAGGATATATATGTAGTTAATGAACAGAATCAGAGCACAATTTGAAAAAAATATAAGCTAATGATGGTGTTAGAAACTCGAAATTGTTATAAAAATATGCCTTCTGTCCAGATTGAACACTTTGCTGAATTGAGAATGAGAGTCTTGAGAGTGTGAAGAAATTGCAGAAGTTGTAGCTGTCATATGCAGTCTGAGCATTCTTGGGAAGAAATTGTGCGTAATTTTCGCGACAAAGGCTTATATGTAATCATGCAATCCACTGGTATGCTCGCAACATCAGCTGAGATGCCCATAGTAGCATCATCTGCAATAGCATCAACCCTGCAGCAATGGGAAGAGATTTGGACACCTGTGAAGACCTTAACAATATCGCAGAAGCTCACCAAAATCAATCAGGGAGAGGCCCTCCAAAAGAAGTGATCCAGGTGGATATTGGTGTCCACCTACGTATTTCACTTGGACCTCCACCATTGTTTCTTTCAGTTTTTCAGTTTCCTTATTTGTAGCACAATTTACTAATTTTGGCAGCTTTTCGGGTCATGAACTTTCAGAGTCATTTTGCGGCCATAAACGACATTTTTTGGGAAAATCGGGGCTAATGTGGGTATGTCACTACTATTGGCCACTCGAAAATTGTATTCATCAGATAGATATTTCTAACGAGGTATTGTGCGAGTCAAACGGAGATCATATGCCAAAGTTATGACCCCGGGAAGTTGATGTACCAATTTACCCAAATGAGGCCCATAGTTCGACACTTCATCTCCTAGGGTTAGGTTTTTGGATGTTTAGGGTTTTACATTGTTTCTCAATAATAAATAAGCCTTGAGCCTCATTGTAACATAGTTCAGAGGCATGTAGCTGCCACATCTCTTCTCAGAGATAAGCTACCATCGCTCGAGCTAGTCTTACTTCCATTCTATTTGTAAGCGTACTTAAGTATTTGATATTAATGGAATGAAGTGTTATTTCTGCTGCATATATGTATTTATGGTTATATCTGTAATTTGTTGTGTTCTTGTTTAAATTTGGATCAATGGTATCTAAGCAGTTTGCTCTTTTTCTCTTTTTCTTTGGATGTCCCCAATGAGGTCGAGATATAAGGAGTTAGGGCTTGAACTGGTCAAACCTTTGCAAGGCCAACCTCGCAAATCCCAGCGGCCTCCCATGGGGGAATAAAACAAAGATAAGGGATGTTGGGATGGGGTTACTTGGGTTAGTTTTGGGGTTTAGATAACCCAAGTTTTAATGTAATTTTTGTAAATGATGTAAAGTCTCCGCGATTTGTGGATGTGGAGCGCATAGATGGTTAGGAGTCAAAGGGGTTTAACACCTTGTTTATGTAAAGTTTGATTTGACTTTGAGATCCACCCATGGTTCGAAGACCATGGGATTGTATGTAAAAGGCTATAAATAGGTGTGTCTTAGAGAGTCAAAAGGAGAATGATGTTAGTAATGGGTTGATAGAGGAGAAGTCTTAGCACAGAGAAGTGGCCCAGATAGGAGAGAAAGGCTCTGCTATTGAGTGCGCAGAGGCCTAGGTAGAATCCGCAGTTGAGTTTGCAGATCCCTACAGTTGAGTGCACAAGGCATTTTTGAGTCTGTATTCTAAACTGGAAATCAATAAAGAAGTTGTTTATGGAAAAATCTTGTGTATTGATGTTTACTTTTGTTTATGATTTATGTTGTTGATGAATAATATGTTTATGAAATATTGATTTGACGATGCACAATTCTATTGAATAACTATTAGATGATGTATGTAAGCATGTTTATGTAATTCCACGAAGACTGTGATAAATTTTGTTATGTTTATTAAATACTTAAGTAGATCTACATGAGCTCTGATCTAGGGTTGTTTTCTGGTGCGCGTAAGTGGATGAATACACTGTTAACGGTCCGCAAAAATGAGTCGTAGACCTTCACGAAGGTCTAAAGGCTATTTGGATAAAGTTGCAGTACCGAGCCCTAAGGGGTTATAGATCTGCGCGAAGGCAGATCTAGGGAACTAAAAGACATTGCACTGATCTCTGGATGCATAAACTTGGTTCCAGCATCCCCCCATACTACTTCGGGTGAGACTGCAGCCTGCGCTATGTGAGTTGTTGCCAAAAGGGCCAATAGTGTAGGGTTTTGTTGGTTGGCACAACTAATTTTGAACCTAGGTCAGGACCCCCTAAGCCAACAAATGGTTCTGTTGCTGGGACCAGGATCTACTTGAAGGAGATGTGTGATGTCGCATCACTGGAACTCGATGAATAAAGAAGTTGAAAAATGGCTGGATAGAAAAATTCATGAATTCGCGACGCAGGAAAATAGGAATCTGTGCCTGAAAAAGGAGCAGTGGTTGGATAGGCATTTGTGTACAAAGATACATGAAATTTCCTTTTACACCTTCTCGATCGAATTGTATACGTGGTTGGCTAAGTTGGCAGACAGTCAAGGGAGGTGGAAGGTTGACGATCCAATAGTGTGGACTCCAAAACTGGTACGATGATTAGAAGCCTCTGAAGACAAAATCATGAAGGCTATCCATCACTTACTTGATCGAACTATAGGAGGATTTGTCACAGAATTCATAGTTGATACCCCAATCAGCTACAATGAGGCAAAGCGAAGGTTTTTGAAGGGAACATGAGGAAAGTATTTAAGATCTTTGAATACTTGGATTAAAATGTTGTTATGTGAAAAATGGGTTATGCCATTACCTTGATGTTTGGAGCTACGCGAAGTGGAAAACTCTTTAGGGACCAAGAGAAATCAAGTCCAGAATATAAGCCCATTGATTGGAGCTCCTTCGAGTGACGCCGAGGGAGTGGTACATGCCTAAATGCAGAGTGTTGTCCAGCTGATAAGACACGGTTTTCTGTGGACACATCATCAATCCACTCCACCTCCACCTCCACCTCCACTGCATACAGCTTCGCCCACACCTCCACCACCCCCACCTCCATTCAACATGTCAAACATAATGAAACTGTTGATTTTCAAGGGCATATGGAGCGAAGATACATATTTGTTTTGGTTTGTTGCGAATTCTGTGTGGATAGTGCAACAGATTATTGATGATAATATAAAGAAGGTGCAATTGGTTACCGCTTTGCAGGAATGCATGTTGACCTAGTATACTAATTATTGCTTTGATAATCCTCTGGCAATGCTAACAGAGACTAAGACTGCCTTAAACAAAGAGTTTAGTAAGCCTAAGTTTGACTTGCAGTTAGTAGTTGGATTTTAGAAATCACGATGAGGGTTGATGAGATGCCTTGGGAATTAGACCAAAGGTTGAAATGTGTGATCCGCGAAGCTAACATGCAACTCACAGATGGACAACTCACGAGTGATTCATAGCTTCACTTCTGCCCCACTTGAGGATTGCTTTGTTGCAACAGAAGATAGTAACTCAGGCAGAAGCTCTAGAAATCACAATGAGGTTGCATGTCACACCTATGCAGGATGTGACCTTGGGGGCATAACAAATTCACTTTTAGTTACAGAGCCTATGCTTAGAATTGTAGAGCTTGAAGAAAGATAAGGAGGCTAAGCCAGAGGTGCATGCGAAAGTCTGGTGTCTAAAGTGTAAGAGACATGGGCACGATAAAGACCATTGTCTCGTATTTATCAACTATATCATAGGAGCGGGACTGATTACCCTGAGGCTAGAAGCTCTAGCAGGACTGAGCATTGGGGCTGCGCTATGGTGTGCTATTTGTAAGGTTGCTGGAAAACATGCAATGAATAATTGTCATTTGCTTCAAAAGTTCGTTCAAACACCACAAAAATGTTATGTGCCTTTTGTAAATATTTAGGCCATGATGAGCACCATTGTCGCAACTATGAACTGATGATGGAAAGAATGCCTACGTACCAGATACAAGCAGAGACTCGACCTCTAGATCAGGGTGTGGGAGGAGCTCATGGAAGTTATTAAGGAAGAGGACAAGGCCACAGAGGAGGAGGACCTGATAGAGGTTATAGACAGGTTGTTTGCTATAACCGTGGAATGCCGTGGGTGTGTCAGAATCAAACACACCCGTCATGTCAATAATGTAGCTAGTTTGACCACATTATAGAAGAATGCCTTGTGTTGATAGCTAAGATGAAGGAAAAGAAGGCACAACCTCAAAAACATACATAGAACTTACAAATGATGAGAGATGAGCCTCGCGAAGAAGATCAAAATGTGAATATAGTGTTGGGGAGCGAAATAATGACTAGCGACGATAAGGAAAAACAACTTGAAGAGGACAATGGGTCTGCAAGGCCCCAGAAAAGGAGGTTGGTTTTGATCTAGAGCACACAAAGGAAACATTTATGGAGGCCAAGAAAAGCTTCATTGAGGCATCCACCTCAGGAAGTCAGGACAAGATGCAAGACACCATCGCGCCTACAGAGGTTGATCCCTCTGTCCTTACCACGTTGTTGGAGACCTACATGAAACTACTGCACGATAGAAAAGCTGTGAAAGGTCTGCAGGAATTATAAACAAATGCGCGAGCAAAGAAAAATGTCTCGGATGGACATGGCGTAGTTAGAAAATTTGGTAAACATAAGGCAAGAACAAGGTGCGAGATGAGGCTCACCATGTAGATAGGAGAATATGAGATGGATCAGGTTATTTTGGATATGGGGTTTGACACAAATGTTTTGCCTAAATAAACATGGGAAAGAATGGGGAGGCCTGTGCTGCAGTGGTCTCCGATTCAGCTCAGAATGGAAAACTAATAGAAGATCATTCCAATGGGATGAATACATGGAGTAACAGTTGATATAGAAGGTGCGAGCGCGATGGCTGACTTTGAAGTGATAGAGATCGTTGATGACAACAATCCATACCTTGATTTCTTAGGAATTGACTAGGCCATTGACATGTATGGAGTCGTCAACTTGAAGAAGAGGACAATGTTGTTTGAACGAAAATTGCTTCAAGTTGTAGTGTCGTTGGACCCTGCAGAAGGACCACACTACACTAAATTGGTCTGCGATTATGAAGAAAGTGAGGATGAGCCAAATCAGATCTACAAAATAACAACGCGAGACGAGGACTAGATCAATCCAATGGCAGACAGGCAGATTGCATGGGACCAAGAGAGTTCCTGTACCTCTGATTCAGATGAAGAGTTGGAGCACTAGCAGAATCATTTACATGAAGTATCTACACTGCACTGCAACATGATGACTAATCGATGCGTAGTGTTTCGCCGAAGGTAAGGAAATTACCTTATTATGATGGTTTAATTGACGTGGATAAGTTTTTGGATGTGTTTGAGCGTGAGGTCCCCGAGCATCACTGCTTCCAAGCATTAGATTCGGCACTGTGCGCTATGCCCACACGATGGTGGGGTACATATAAGGATAGCTTTGATGGATGACATGATTATAGAAGGATGATGAGGTTGCGGTTTGGTCGACCTAACATTCGATCAACTGAGAAATATGATGGGAGGGATGATCCGCGCAGTCACCTAGCAAAGTGGACTAAAGCTTATGGAATAGAGCCGCAATCGAAATGGGTATTCTTATTTTGCCATACTTTAGACACAATCCCCATGAACTGGTATTTGGAGATGGAGCTCTGCCATAGCATCGCGGAGTGGGATATATTAAGAGAAGGATTCTTATTGACCTTTAGTTTTGAAGATGGTTTCAAGAGCATTGATGAAGCTCTGCAGGAGATTAAGGCAGTTATCTTCAGAACGCCGCAAGAACCTTTGGAATGGGTCCAGACAGATTGGGGCACCCAGCTGCGCCATGCACTGGATTGTTATAATCTGATTGCTGAGGAGGAGGATGAAGATCTAAGAAATATTAATCTTCCAGAGGTTGAAGGGAATCACGAAGTCGAGGGCCTGCAAATAAACAACCAAGACATCACAACGTCATTGAAAACCAAGCAAGTGAACATTGGGACTGAAGTAGAACCGAAGTTTGCAAAGATTAGAGATTACTGTGATGACGCTACTGTGGATAAGGTTGCTGAGTTACTCTGTGAATATCAGGATCTATTCCCTACAAAGTTTTCAGACTTGAAGGGAATAATAGGAGACTTGGGCGTTATGAAAATTACTCTGAAGCCGAACGCAAAGCCTATTAAGTAGAGGTTGTATTGTCTTAAGCCCGAATACAAGGAAAATGTTTGTCAGGAGTTGGATAAGATGCTAGAGGTGGGCATCATAGAACCTGTGGAGTAATTTGATTGGGTAAGCCCAGTGGTGGTTCAGGAGAAGAAATAGAAGGATGAAATAAGGATTTGTGTAGATACGAGGAAGCTTAATGATGCCTGTGTCCATGACCCATTCCTGACATCGTTTATAGACAAAGTATTAGATAATGTTGGAGGGCAGGAGGCCTACTCGTTCAATGATGGGTTTTTTGGATATCACTAGATTAAGATCGCGCCTGAGTATAGAAGCAAAACGACCTTCGTGACAAAATGGGGATGTTTTCAATACATTGTGATGCCGTTTGGACTCAAGAATGTGCCTGCGATATTTTCTCGCGTAGTCATCACGACATTCAAGGAGTTTATTCATAAGTTCTTTGAAGTGTACTGTGATGACTGGACGATGTTTGGTTTAGTGAAGCACCACGTAGCAAGTCTGTGCTTGATGTTGGACACGTGTTGCAGATACCAGATCATGCTAAATCTGAAGAAATTCTTATTCTGTGTTCCATTTGGGATCTTGCTAGGTCACGTGGTATGAAAGCAAGGATTGATGGTGGATCCTGCAAAGGTTGCAGTGATAGTAACTTTGGAGGCCTTGAGGACCGTTAAGTAGCTGCGCATGACATTGGGACATACAACATATTACATGAAGTTCATCAAGGCTTATGCTTAGATTACGCGTCCATGGAGAAACTTCTGAAGAAGGATGCCACATTCTATTTGGATGAAGAATGTTAGAACAGTTTGGATGTATTAAAAGAGAAAATGGTCAACACATCGATCTTGGTCTTCCTTGATTGGAAAAATGAATTTCATGTACATGTTGATGCCTCATGCATTGCGTTGGGTGCAGTGCTAACATAGGTTGGTGAGGGAGAAATGGACCATCCTATAGCCTTCATGAGTAGGAAATTATCAAAGGCAGAGAAGAATTACTCAACGATGGAGCGTGAAGGGTTGGCTATGGTTTACGCGCTTCAAAAGTTCAGGCACTATTTGTTGGGTGGACATTTCAAAATGTACATGGGTCACTCTGCCTTGAAATACCTGTTCAATAAGCTTGTGTTAGGGGTGGAAGTTTTGCCGATGTTTGATGCTATTCTAGGAGTATGACTTTGAGGTCATTGTGAAGACAAGGAGGTTGAATGCAAGACCTGGCCATCTGTCGTTGATCGAGACAAGAGAGGAGCCTAGTATTTTGGAGGAAGGGTTGTCGGATGCGCAGCGCTTCCTAGTGTGTGTAGCAGATAACCATTTTGTAGATATCATTCATTTCTTGACTACGGGGATGGCACTAGAAGGATATACAAGTCAGCAAAAGAAGGAGCTAGTAGTGCATGCAGCCGACTTTTTGATAATTGTGGGACATCTGTATAAGATGGGTGCAAACGAGATATTGCGAACATATGTGCCAGATTTTGAGAGAAATAAAATTCTCGTTGAAGCTCATGAAGGGGATGTGGGAGGACATTATGTAGGAAAAACAACTACACAGAAGATTTTGCGCATGGTGGCCAACGCTGCACAAGGATTCTAAAGTGTATTATAAGGCATGCAATGCGTGTTAGAGAATGGGCAGACCATCACGAAGGGATGAATTTCCATTACAACCCTAAGTATCGTTGCAACCATTTGAAAAATGGGTGATTGATTTCATTGGGCCAATTCAGCCCCCAGGGAAGAAAACTGGTGTGCGCTATATCATCACTATGACATAATATCTAACCAGATGGGTAGAGGAACAATTGGTTAAGGATTGTATAGGGGATACAACAACAAATTTTTTGTTTGAATGTGTCATAACTAGGTTTGGCTGTCTGAAGGTGTTGATGAGTGATCGAGGTACACATTTCCTAAACGAGACGATCATTGTGCTAATGGAAGAATTCCAAGTTTACCATCAGAAGAGCACTCCATATCATCCATAGGCTAATGGAATAGTCGAGGCCTTAATAATATTTTGGAGAATGCGCAAATGAAGATCTGCAACACGTAGTGAAATGACTGGGATGTGCGTGTACCTGCGGTGCTACGGGCGTATAAGGCTACTTGAAAGAACATGATAGGACAAACACCGTTCCGATTGGGCTATGGCATAGAAGCTGTGATGCATATGGAATATATTGTGCCTAGTCTGCGCATAAAAACTCCTCACAGGGATGGCAGGTCATTAAGCCCTAGAGGAACGACTCGTGCAGCTGCTTGAAGATGACCAATTCTTGGCTGGATTCCGTCAGCAAGTACAGGAGGAACGTGAAAAAACATGGCACGATCGACACATGAAGCTTTGCATGTTCAAGGTAAATGATCTGGTCTGGTTATATGATAGTAAGTTTACTAAATTTCTGGGGAAATTTTAGATGCATTGGCTAGGGCCATATATTATCACAGAAATTACAGATGGAGGCGTAGTTCAGCTCATGAAGCTAAATGGAGAACCTTTTCCGGGAAGAGTGAATGGAAGCCAATTGAAGCTATATACATGGGATCCTGTGCAATGACTATATGGTGTCAGGACAGTCTTAGTGCTTCGGGCAGTTTCAAGGGAGCACAGGATTATAAACTACATTGCCAGGTTCGGAGGATTATTCAATAGGTGGGCTGCGTGGAAAATGGTTAAGCTACAACATATGCAGCTACGTGCCTAGAGCTGCACCACAGATGGAGGTGATGCGTAGCACAACAGAAAAGTGACCGTTAGAGTCACTGTTCATGAATTGACAGCAAGAAGGTGTTTAAGAGAAGCGGGATGACAGTATTTAAGGCCAAAATCTTTGAAGATCTATCGCCAAAACAACATTAATGGTCTAAATTGGGGGGAACGGTAGGATTTGAATTCAAAAACCCCTATAAATTACACATGCACATCCAACATAGAAAACTTTTCACACTTGGAGTTTTTGCTGAAACTTGCTGTCTATCGCTTATGATCTGAGTGTTTTGGGAGGAATTCTTTGCCCACATAGACGTTTCCCTAGAAGCTCGTGAGTTACTTATGGAGAGGATGACTACCACCAACCCCGCAGAAGCTTTGAGTTGGGAAGCCGCTGTATCTGATGCCCCAAGCCTTGAAATATCTAGTGCTGAAGCTATGCTTGCGGTCGCTAAGGTCAAAACAATCCATGATGAAGGAAAAGCAACTTGTAGCAAAGGAGAAGTAGAAGAAGCCAATAAAGATACGCGCTTCCCCCAAGAAGCATATTGCGACACCAACCCAAAAGAAAGACAAACAACCTGCAAAAGGCAAGCAAAAGGTTGTAGACTTAGAGGCGGAAGAAGGCTAAGGAACGGAGGATATTGATGCTGAAGGCACAAATCCCATTAAAAATCTCCTTGGGTATATCCCTTCGAGAAAGGGGAAGGAAAAGATCACCAAAGACCTCGACTCGAACAAATTCACCAGCTCCACGCCCCTGCTACCTGAGCAGGTGCCTTTTGAAGGTCTACGGCTCGCGTGAGTCCCATTATTGAATATGGAGGGCTGAGACCTAGCGGATAACACTAAGTTCCCACACTTAGTGACGGATAACTTAATGAAGTGTGTATACTATGAAGACATGGGTGTGATAGGGATGGCAATATAGGAATGGGTATGCAATGTTGAGCAATCTAGGCTGCTCAACTTGCTTTGGGTGCCACATTACCACCGCACCCTAGTTAACACAATTTGCATACGCCAGCTGCTCACTCTAGTGCATGATAGGTGTTTATGGCTAGGGGGCTTATAACAATCACATATATGCTTATTCACAGGATTACACACCTGTCACATGGAGGTCTGAACCCGGCCAAGGAGTTTGGCGGAAAAACGAGGGAAAGAACTTTGCAAAGAGGATGAAGAAAGAATTTGAACATGTGAAAAAGTCACATGGGTATTATATTTTGTCCATCTCAGATCCCGCAGTTCAATTGGTTGCACATATTTGCCAAAAAGGTGATGAAGAAATGTCACACAGATGAAGTTCCGGTGCTAGTAGTGTCTCTAGCGGCTCAATGTGCAAAAGGCGTACTATTCAATTGGTCCAAGTACTTATGCCAAGAATTCCTCACAAATTGCCTCGAGGGCCATGATGAAACCAAGCGGTTTCATTACACTTGGTTGCTACTCTCCATTGTGCTGGTTGTGTGGGAACTGCTGGAGGATAGCCAGTTTCCTTTGTGGTAAGAAGGATTACCAGAAGTAGTACAATTTGCATCATTATGGGTCGCGAAGGACCCCGCGTGAAAGAGTTTGAACTTGTGAAAAAGTCGGGCGGGTATTCTATTTTTTCCATCTCAGACCCCGCAGTTTAATTGGTCATGCAGATATTGGACGGAAAGGTGATGAGGAAATGCCACGCGGATGAAGTTACGACACCTGTAGTGTCTCTAGCAGCTCAATGCACGAAATGCATATTGCTCAATGGGTCTAGGTACCTATGCCAATAATTCCTCGTAAATTGCCACAAGGCCTAGGATGAAACCAAGTCACTTCATTACGCTTGGTTACTACTCTCCATTGTGTTGGTTGTGTGGGAACTGCCGGAGGATAGAAAGTTTCGTTTGTTGGAAGAAGGATTACTAGAAGCAATACAGTTTGCATCGCTATGGGTCACAAAGGACCTCACGCGAATCACAGAGACTAATATTTTTTTGGTCTTGATGGCAAAAACTCTCCACATGGAAGTTAACCAGTGCCCAAGGTTTTCCCCCACCTTGTACATGTAGTTGTAAGCATACACAACCTTCAAGGATGAATTTCATCAGGTATATATCTAGGCATGGAAGGATCCGCACAGAAGTGACATGGTTTGCCATATTTGGTAACAGAGATCGATGTGCAGGAGATAGTGGCACGCTGGTCGACCCCTTCATATCTAGCTGTTGGTCCAAGCACAGGTGCAGAGAGTGCGGCCATAAAGAAAAGGAAGGAGGCAGCCAAGTAGGCTGCAAAGAAAAAGAAACATGTTGCAGAGAAGGCCTGGGTCTAGAAGGAATGCGCTGCCAAGGAGAAGGAAGAGCAAGAGCAGCTGAGACCCAGAAAGGTGACAAGTCACCTTCGCCAGCAATAGAAACAGGGCAAGGTAGCAGAGGTGATGAAGGATAACACACCCCCTTCCTTTTGAAAAGGCATGAGTTGGAGCAGCAAGCTAGATCACGGAAGAAGTAGAAAGCCCAGAAAACACAGGTCGAGCCCATGGTGCTCACATAAAGCGATCTGGATCAGATTAATGACAAATTTCGTGACGCCGCAACATAAGTGTTGCAACAACAATACTTGCAAACATTGGGCGAAGTTTAGAAGGATCTCTGAGAGTTGCAACTCTTAGCAACCCAGATCGAAGAAGATGTCGGGAAAGTGAGTGGTGCAATTGGAAAATCAGCGTGAGGTCAAAGTACAGGCGCATAAATAATTTTGTGGCCATCGCAGGATGTGCGAGTCTTCCCCTTGCCTGCAGGTTGAGTCTGCGCCGACATCGACGAACAATGCACGCTCCTTGATAAAGTCCCGAAGATGGGCCTGAATCTTGCTGTGATGCAACTAGAGTCATGGCATGCACTATTACAGGGAGTCGTGGAGGAACTTCTCATCAGGGAAAAATGAGCACTCAGTGCTGTCAGAGAAATCAAGGTTAATAGTCAATAGCTATTTGCTGTGAAGATGCAAGTTCTGTAGGAAAAGGAGGCGCTTCAGGTGCATAGTTCATGACTAGAGTCAACAGTCGTGGAGGCATGTAGAACAGTACCAGAGCTTCATATTCTTGAAGATGAACAACCAGAAGCAAAGATCAGGAAGTTAGCCACTGGTGTGCATGAAGCAAAGGTAAAGGTTAATCGAGTTCAATTTGAACTCAACATGAAGATCACCAAGCTGCAATTGAAGATGCAACAATCGACTCCGCCGGAGGTCTGGGAGTAGCGATCAAGGAAGGCCTGGATACTCTGGATGCCAAAGTTGTAGACTGCACAACAATGTTTGAGCAGGCCATGGAGTTGGTCACCAATCTCCAGGAGGATCCAAACCTGTAGACACTGAATACTGAGACCAGGGAGCTACAGAAGAAGTATGATGAAGTCAAGGAAACAACGTGCTCCATTGCACCACTACAATTCCTAGCCAAGTTGTAGGAGGGGAAGCAACTCCTCGCGCAGGTAGAAGCAACACAGAAGAAGGAGGCCTTGCTTAAGGCCAGCTTGGAGCCTTAGTTGGAAGAAGCTTATCAGATCTTGACAACCATCCAGGATAAGCTGAAGGGCTTGCAACAGACATAACAAATGATGAGGCTAGTTGCAGAAGGACCAGCTACAGAGAAGCTAGTGGAAGAGATCAAGCAGGAAACCAGTTGTTGTAGTTTAGGTGGAGATGGAGGATGTTCGCAAAAAGATCGCAGTGCCAATTGAGTGACTCGAGGGAGAGTCATGATCTTTGTGTTGGGGGCCTATTGGGATGGGGTCCCCTGGGTTAGTTTTGGGGTTAAGATAACCCAAGTTTTAACGTAATTTTTGTAAATGATGTAAAGTCTCCACAATTTGTGGATGTGGAGCGCGTAGATGGTTAGGAGTCAAAGGGGTTTAGCCCTTTTTTAATGTAAAGTTTGAGTAAGCTTTGAGACACACCCATGGTCTGTGGAGTATGGGATTGTATGTAAAAGGCTATAAATATGTGTGCCTTAGAGAGTCAAGAGGGGAATGATGTTAGTAATGGGTTGATAAAAGAGAAGTCTTAGCACAGAGTAGTGGGCCATATAGGATAGAAAGGCTCTACAACTGAGTGCATAGAGGCCTAGGTAGAATCCGCAACTAAGTGCGTAGATCCCTTCAGCTGAGTGCGCAGGGAAGTCTTGAGTCTATATTTTGAACTGGAAATCAATAAAGAAGTTATTTATGGAGAAATATTGTGTATCGCTGTTTACTTATGTTTATGATTTATGCTGTTGATGAATAATATGTTTATGAAATATTGATCTGATGATGCACGATTCTATTAAATAATTGTTAGATAATGTGCACAAGCATGTTTATGTAATTCCGTGAAGACTGTGATAAATTCTGTTATGTTTAATAAATACTTAAGTATCTACGTGAGCTCTAATCTAGGGTTGTTTTCTGGTGCACGTAGGTGGATGAATAGATTGTAAAGGGTCTGTAAAAACCAATCGTAGACCCTCGCTAAGGTCTAAAGGCTATTGGCATAAAGTTGCAGTACCAAGCCCTAAGGGCTTATAGATGTACACGAAAGTAAATCTAGGGCACTAAAAGACATCACATTGACCTTGGGATGCAGAAACTTGGTTCCAACATCCCCCCATACTGCTTCAAGTGAGACTGTAGCTTGCACTACACGGGTTGTTGCCGAAAGGGCCAATAGTGTAGGGTTTTGTTGTTTGGTGCAACTAACTCTGAACTTGGGTCAAGACCCCCTAAGCCAACAAGGGAGTAGGATATTCTATCAAAATATTGCTTGAGGAGGCCCTTGAGAAACAAAGGAATGCCATGATGGATAACTTTGCCCAGATCCTTCAACGGTTTCCCACCGACAGTGCATCCACATCCAATAACCACTCTGGAGGTGCCACTCCTTTTAAGGTACAAGTAAAATTTGACATTCCCATATTTGAGGGCCAAATAGATGCAGACGTCGTAGATAAATGGTTAAATCTGCTAAAAGGATATTTTTCTGTTCATGATTTTTCCATTAGGAAAAAGATTAATTTTTCTCTTCTCAAAACCGCTCCCCACGTCAAGGACTGGTGGCAAACCTACTGTGAGCAGAAGGATGAAAGTACGTCCTCACTATTTTCAGCCTCACCCACCTGGAATTTGTTCCAGGATGCCATCAAGGAGTAGTACCACCCTATTGGGAGCTATGAGGATAAATACATAAAGTGGACCACTATGCGACAGGGAAGGGACCAAGATGTGCCAAAGTTTACCAATGTTTTTCATACCCTTCGCACGAAGTTGGGTATCAATGATTCTGAGAAACATTTTGTACTCAAGTACTGTGACTGCCTACATAGGTACATTCAAGATGAGATGGAGTTCCTAGACATCTCCTCACTCGACATGACATACCAACACGCTATCAAGATCGAGCAAAAGCTTAAACAAAAGAAGCGAGACTTTGGATCTGCGAATCCGAAGCAAGGGAAAGGTTCCCCCAAACCGCAAAACAAAGGACAAAACGAAGGCGGGGTGGCCCAAGGTAACTCACCAAAGTCGCAAGCAAAGAACAATTTTGCAAATTCGAAGAAGGACACGAGAAAGTGGTGTGAGTTCCATAAGAGCTCCACTCACAACACAAGTGAGTGTCGGACCAAGCAATCATTGGTGGCCGAGCTGAAGGCTTCTTAATTAGATGCATGTTTCGACTCTAAGTTAAAAACCGAAAAGGGGAATGACAAAGGGAAGTAGATTATCAATACGGAGCCCAATGACACCGTTGCCACCATGAAGATCCAGAAGGAGGTACTGAAGATCCAGAGGAGGAAGAGCGCCTCTTCCACTCCAAGATGTGGGTAAACGGTTCCCTGCTACAATTCATTGTCGATAGTGGGGGCAAAAAGAACCTCATTTCAGTAGAGGTTGTGAAGCGGCTGGGCTTACTGACCACAACACACCCACAAAAGCACACCATCATGTGGCTTTACCAAAGACGGGATCTTCGCATCAACGAGCAGTGTCACCTTCCATACATCATTAAGCCCTTCATAGATGAGGTATTATGTGATCTTGCTCCCCTTGATGTTTGTGATGTATTATTCGGCCAACCATACTTGTGAAATCAACATGATGTATAAGAGTCAAGGCCTCATGTTGTTATTATTACCTTGGGAAATAAGCTGTACAGGATATCAGACGTAGCACCGCCTACCATTATCTCTTTGGTTACTGCAAAATAATGTAGTAATCTCATTTCCAAAACCGATAAATTTGTTTTCTTGATGATACACACTCAGGGAAAGAAAAAGATGGTGGCCACGACCTCTAGACAAGGCCCCCCTACATGAAAACAACAGATGGACAAGGTCGTGGAGGAGTACGAGGACATCTTCACCTCCCCTGCAGGGGTGCCTCTGCACTGTCAGGGCAAGCACTCAATCGATCTGACCCCAGGTGCGTCGTTGCCCAATGAACCAATATATCGGTGTTCTGTTTTGGAGAACCATGAAATCAAGAGGTAGATTTAGGAGCTGCTGCAGAAAGGTCACATCTAGCCGAGTTCATCGGCCTGTGGGAGCCCAATCGTGTTGGTACAGAAGAAGGATGGGACTTGGAGAATCTATATTGACTATCAGGCGCTAAACAAGATCAATGTCTGGAATAGGTACCCGATCCCACGGATCAATGACCTTGTGGACCAACTCAGGGGGGGGAAATATTTCAGAAAAATCGACTTGAAGTCCGGATATCACCAGGTACCAATCGAACCCTCCAATGTGTGGAAGACTACCTTCAAAGCCAAGGAGGGCCTTTTCAAATGGCTAGTTATGCCTTTCGGGTTGAAAAATTCTCTTGCAACCTTCATGAGGCTGATGGATGACATCTTGCATCCATTCACGAAATCATTTTTAGTGGTCAACTGGGATGACATCCTGATCTTCAACTAGAGTTGGAAAGAGCACCTCCACCACATCTGACAGGTTCTCCAAACACTGCGACAACACAAGACGTGTGCCAATTTGGAGAAATGCACTTTTGGCATGACCTAGGTTCAGTATCTAGGATACATTATTGATGAACGAGGGGTGCATTCCAATTCATTCGAGATTGGACAACCCCAACCACTCTGACAGAGCTCCAAAATTTTCTGGGTCTTACCCATTTCTACCGCAGGTTCATGTTGGGGTTCTCTCATATCATTTGGCCCTTAAGTCAAGTCACCAAGGGAGGAGTGAAAGAAAAATTATTTTGGTCTGAATCTCAACAAAAGGCATTCACAGAGTTGAAACATCACCTCTGATTTGCACCAATGCTCACATTACCAAACTTGTAACAACCATTTGACATCGAGATAGATGCCTCTGACTATGCTATTGGGGCAGTCCTTACTCAAAAGGGGCACCTAGTGGCATATCACAGTGAGACACTTTCAAACACAATGGGCAGGTGGAAGTCACCAATAGAGCATTAGAATGGATTTTGACTAAGGTGGTGAGCAGCAGCAGAAAGGATTGGGCAGATCGCCTGGTTGAGGCCACTTGGGCCTACAACACCACTTGGAAGACCACAACCAGTTTCACACCTTATGAGCTGGTCAATGGGAAGAGTGCTTTGCTGTCAATCGAGTTTGAGTACAACACATTGAGGATGTCAGCTCAACTGGACCTAGATCTTAGCCATGCTCAACAAGAAAGGTTATTGCAGCTGAATGGGTTAAATGAACACCGAATGAAAGCCCTCCTCCACTCAAAAGTGGTTCAACTTCAGAGGAAGATATGGCATGACCGACACCTTAATGACAAACAATTCCAGCCGGGAGATTGGGCGCTGCTGTATGATTCTAGACATAAGGATTTCAAAGGGAAGCCGAGGACAAGATGGATAGGACCATATGCAGTGGATAAGTGTAATGACAATGGTTCCGTCCTTATCTGGACCATTGATGAAGAAGCCATCCCCATGCTCGTCAATTGGCATCGACTAAAGATCTACAAGAAACCTCTTTCGAGGCAAGAGTTCATCGAAACTGTGGAAAAATCATTGTTGGTAATAGAGAAGGGTTCTACCTCTGTTTTGGTTACACCCTCAGCATCATAAAAAAAAAAGAACAAAAAAAAAAATTGGGTGAAACCCTCTCTAAGGCGCCCAAGGCAGATGGTAGGGGTGAAAACCTCATTGAGGCGCCCCTGCTGTCTCTCTGAAAAAAGAATTTGAATAAAAAAGACCCTTGGGCGAAAACCTCTCTGAGGCACCCAAGGCAGATAGTAGGGGTGAAAACCTCATTGAGGCGCCCCTGCTGTCTCTTGAAAAAAAAAAAAAAAAAAAAAGAGAAAAAGAAAAAGAAAAAGAAGGAAGAAACAGAGAGAAGAAAACAAGTTTAATCCCTGGAAATTGTTGCAGGTTGCAGGAACACAATGCAGAAAGGAGGCCTCCCAACACAAGGACAAGGGTCCCTACCAAGCTACCGGGCATCCTCACATACACTCCCTCCATGAACACTCATTTTTTCCAAGGTTTGGACACAATCTGGTCGTGGTTCAACCTTCTACAGGAAGCTATAAGACTTTCTACAGGAAGTTTTGTCTTTCTACAGGAAACATCCTGTAGAGCCTTTGGGTAAGCCAGAATCGATTATGGAGAGGGATTTGAAGCTTGAAGTCTGTTGAGGAGGCATGAAACCACTCTTTTCTTCCATCCTCCACTTGTTTCATCTCCTTCCACCACCATTGCCACCATTTGGTTGAATATACCTGCACAGTCATACCAGAACCCTTTTTTCTCAGATAAAAATTTGTTTTTTCAAGTGAAAAATGAAGCATGTAGAGGCTCGCACACTTTACCTGTCAAGGCACCCTCAGGACCCTTCATCCATGAACGCAACTTTGTTTGTTTCAGCATGCACCCCAGGAGGAGAAATGGCTACAAGATGTCCTACAGGAATCCTGTAGCAGCTAATCCGGCTGGAGCACATACCATGGAGACAACAACAGCTCACATCAAACGAAGCTAGTGCATGCAGCATGCACCACCAGAAAGTCGGGTCTCGAGGTCTCGTAGCCAGCAGCAGCCAATGGAAGAGGAGCTCCAACACCCGTGCACGAAGCAGCAGCAAGCAACTCTAGCATTCCTCGTCCCGAAGCCTGCAAAACCACGTCCACGGCCGCACAGGTAAGTGCCTAACCTTATTTTGTCGAATTACATGAACTATACTCTAAAATTTGCATGACTATGAGAATGGGCGGATTGAACAAGTTGGTGGCCATTCAACTAGCCACCCATAGTCAGTCAGACGACCTGGTAGGATCCGAATAAGCTTGGCTATGCCGAAAAGACAGGTAGTTGACACGTGGGAAGTGTCCAGTCGGGGAGAATAGACAGTATGACAGAAATGGCGGTGGTGAATGAAGAGGGAAGGATTCGGCGGTCAGAGACATGCCGAGGAATGATGGCTGTGACGTCGACCAATGGATCGGCCGGGATAGCTCAACCTTGCACCATGAATTCCGTAACAATTCAAAATTGGCCAGCCAAATAACTCATGATAAACTGCTGTCATTCACACTTGCAACCGTTTTGCAGCCAAGTACGCGTCCTCCTCCTCTACAAGTTGTTAGCCCGAGCTTCTCGGTCTGTTCCAACGTCCTTCTGCCGCTCAGACTCGTCCAGAACCACCATAATGTCCTCCAGAAACCGGGAAAGCTTTCTACAGGAAGGTGCACTACAGGAAAACCAACATACAAAGGAGCTTGGACTGTTCACGTCGAGGGTGGCAATTCTCAGTGAGGTAAGCCCGAACATACCTTTCCCATGCAAAATAGTTCAAAAGGTGGTGAATTCGACGTGCTGGGGTAGAGAAAATGTAAATGCAAGACTGTCTGTGTATCCAAAATTCATTTCCTTATCGTTGCATGAAATTGTCTTCGTGGTTTGTGTTAGCACTTGAAATTTCACCTCAGGCTGAGAAAGGCAAACCTCAAGGCAACATCAAACCATTTAGCCTCGTAGCTAGCCCTACGGGGATGAGAAGGCTCTCTCCGGTCAATCTCGTTAAATTTTCAATGGGAAGAGATGACCAATCAAGGTAACACAGATATTAGGCTAGTAAACTGATTTGAAAGTTGATTTTGGGGTTTTTTGGGGTTTTTTGGTGGCAAGTTGAGGATCTGCAATTTAGGGTGCGGGGATTGATTTTTGCAGGTGGGTCTTTGGGGCAAGGTAGGAGTTTGTGCTGATGCTTTTAGCTGAGATGGATGATCAAGGAGGAAAGAGGAGAAGCTAAAGAGGGCAAACAATGACTTTGAATCCTCTTTAGACATTGGAAAACATAAACATTAAACAAATTTTGAAAGCTGAGCATGACATGCATGAATTCAAACTTTATCACTTCATTTGTTTAATAAGTTGCAGTAAAGAAAGATATGGAACACATAAACACACTTAAAATTACAATAAGAGAACACACCATCAACACAAGAGTCCACAAGAATCCCAATGATGTCTGCAAAACCCTGGTCTTCCTTTTCCTCAAATTGCAGGGATACAAGTGAAATATACAATAGGAGCTTCTCCCTCAAGAGTCCAACCATGAAAATGAGTAAGAAAGGCATAATATAGAACATCTAACCTCTTTCCCTGCCTCCATGGGTCGAGCTCACTATCCTAGGAGCTTTTTCAACCACTTCTAAACTTAGCACTAAAAACTAGGCAGTCAAAACAACTTGCCTCTATAAACTAGGAAACCAATCCATTCATTAAATGTTTTCTATTTCATGCATGAATCTTCTAGAATAGGTAAATGAGTGTCATGGTAACATGAAAATACATTAATTACATCAAAGAGGGTGAAAAATCCCATCTCAAGTCAAAATTGGTCAAAGCTGGGCGAATTCCTGAGCTGTAGATGAATTTCCTGTGAAAACTGCCCAACATGTTGCGCCCCCCTGCCTGACATGTCGCGCACCTTTGGAGCCATGTTTGGGGCACTTGTGAAATCAACGTGTTGTATAAGAGTCAAGGCCTCATGTTGTTATTATTACCTTGGGAAATAAGCTGTATAGGATATCGGACGTAGCACCGCCTACCATTATCTCTTTGGTTACTGCAAAATAATGTAGTAATCTCATTTCCAAAACCGATAAATTTGTTTTCTTGATGATACACACTCAGGGAAAGAAAAATATGGTGGCCACGACCTCTAGACAAGGCCCCCCTACATGACAACAACAGATGGACAAGGTCGTGGAGGAGTACGAGGACATCTTCACCTCCCCTGCAGGGGTGCCTCTGCACTGTCAGGGCAAGCACTCAATCGATCTGACCCCAGGTGCGTCGTTGCCCAATGAACCAATATATTGGTGTTCTGTTTTGGAGAACCATGAAATCAAGAGGTAGATTTAGGAGCTGCTGCAGAAAGGTCACATCTAGCCGAGTTCATCGGCCTGTGGGAGCCCAATCGTGTTGGTACAGAAGAAGGATGGGACTTGGAGAATCTATATTGACTATCAGGCGCTAAACAAGAGCATTGTCTGGAATAGGTACCTGATCCCACGGATTAATGACCTTGTGGACCAACTCAGGGGGGGGAAATATTTCAGCAAAATCGACTTGAAGTCCGGATATCACCAGGTACCAATCGAACCCTCCAATGTGTGGAAGACTACCTTCAAAGCCAAGGAGGGCCTTTTCGAATGGCTAGTTATGCCTTTCGGGTTGACAAATTCTCTTGCAACCTTCATGAGGCTGATGGATGACATCTTGCATCCATTCACGAACTCATTTTTAGTGGTCTACTGGGATGACATCCTGATCTTCAACTAGAGTTGGAAAGAGCACCTCCACCACATCTGACAGGTTCTCCAAACACTGCGACAACACAAGATGTGTGCCAATTTGGAGAAATGCACTTTTGGCATGACCTAGGTTTAGTATCTAGGATACATTATTGATGAACGAGGGGTGCATTCCAATTCATTCGAGATTGGCAAACCCCAACCACTTTGACAGAGCTCCAAAACTTTCTGGGTCTTACCCATTTCTACCGCAGGTTCATGTTGGGGTTCTCTCATATCATTTGGCCCTTAAGTCAAGTCACCAAGGGAGGAGTGAAAGAAAAATTATTTTGGTCTGAATCTCAACAAAAGGCATTCACAGAGTTGAAACATCACCTCTGATCTGCACCAATGCTCACATTACCAAACTTGTAACAACCATTTGACATCGAGATAGATGCCTCTGACTATGCTATTGGGGCAGTCCTTACTCAAAAGGGGTACCTAGTGGCATATCACAGTGAGACACTTTCAAACACAATTTGGAAGTATCCCACTTATGTAAAAGAGATGTATTCCATTATGTAGGCCTACCGAGATTGGAAGCATTACATTTTGGGGAAGTAAATGGTCATCCACACAGACCACCGAGTCCTGTAGTTCATACATATGCAAGGGAAGTTGCATAATGATCGCCATCAGAAGTGGTCCACATACCTGCAACAATTCCATTAGAATATCAAGTACAAGAAGGGAAACACCAATAATGTTGTAGACTGCCTCAAACGACCACTGATCATGGCATTAACCACTGTGCTCAACTCTTGTGGGCACGAGACTTCTGATTGGCCACTTCTCTACAAAAGCAACCTAGAATTCAACCATACTTGCCAGACGCTCTTGGAGGGTCAACAAGTTCCAAATTTTCACCTCCAAGATGCAATGCTATGCCACCTAGGACACCTTTGTGTTCCTTCAAGTGAGCGTGCCAAGATGATTTGGGAAGCGCACTACAGTCGGGTCGCTGGGAATTTCGGGGTCAAGAAAATGGTGGTAGTATTGCAAAAGTATTTCTATTGGCTGAATCTTCGACAGGAGTCGGGAAGTACATCAGATCCTGCACTGCTTGCGCCATTGCCAAACTGACCATCAAGAAGCAAGACCTCTATAATCCTCTTCCTACCCCTAGTTGACCTTGGGAATCCATCTCCATGGATTACATGTCGGGCCTTCCTTCTACTAAGCATGGTCACGACTGTGTTTTTGTGGTCGTCAATAGATTCTTGAAGATGGCCATTATGGCGGCCTGTAAGAAGAATATCACAACAAAAGCCACTGCTAAAATCTTCTTTGAACGAGTGTGGTACACTTTGGGACACCCCAATCTATCATCTCAGATCAGGACAACAGGTTCCTTAGTACATTTTGGTCTAGTCTCTGGTCGATGTTGGACACCAAGCTCACTAAGTCCACAACTTTCCATCCCCAAACTGATGACTAGACAAAGGTCGTCAACATGATGATCGTCCACATTCTGCGAATGTACAACTCAAAGCATCCACACACATAGGATGAGAGCCTCCCCGATGTCCAAAACAACTGTAACCAGGCTCTCCACAATTCGACAGGCCACAGCCCTTTTCAGGTGGGCTTGGGATTCCAACCACTATGTCCCATTGATGTGACCATACCATTTGCAGCTACTCAAGCAGATTCGTCTCATGTCCATTCGGAAGCCAAAAAGGCAAAGAACTTCATTGAGCACATCCAACACATCCACTAGCAGGTCCACGAAATTATGGAGAATCAAATGCCAAATACAAGCAGTGACATGATCAACATCGGGTGCCACACAAGTTTCAGGTAGGTGACAAAGTTTGGTTGTATTTGCAGAAGGAACACCTTACCAGAGCCTTTCGAAAACTCAAACCACTCCGATATGGTCCTTACTCCATTACCAAGGTTGTTGGAGACAATGTGTTTGAGCTCAACATTCCCTCATTCCTTGACCTGCATCCAGTTCAATGTGGACCGCCTTCGACTAGACTTCCCACCATTGCTGCACACATTAGACATTGCAGAACAACTCACACATATAGAGTTAAATCCAGACTACATGGAAGAAGCCACAACTGATCGAATCATGGACACGCAAATCAAGAACACCTGACAACAAAGGATCCAACTATATCAATTTGTCAAAGCAAGCGAACTCCTTCACTAGGGCAAGTGGCTCACTAGGGACCAAGTTTAATAGAAGTTTCCTCATCTAATGGAGGAACTCAACGCAATGGGGACCATTACTTCCTAGGGGGAGTGATGATCCAGGTGGATATTGGTGGCCACCCACCTATTCCACTTGGATCCCAACCATTGTTTCTTTCATTTTTCCAGTTTCCTTATTTGTAGTACAATTTATTATTTTTGGCATTTTTTCGAGTCCTGAACTTCCAGAGCCATTTTGAGGCCCTAAACGACATTTTTTGGGAAGATTGGGGCAAACATGGGTTACTCATTGATGTTGGCCACTCAAAATTTGTAGTCCTTAGATATATCTTTCTAACGAGGTATTGTGCGTGTCAAACAGAGATCGTATGCCAAAGTTACGACCTTGGGAAGTTGATGTACCAATTTACCCAAATAGGGCCCATAGTTTGGCGCTTCATCTCCCAGGGTTAGGTTTTTGGATGTTTAGGGTTTTCAATTGTTTCTAAATAATAAATAGGCCTTTGAGCCTCATTTTAACATAGTTTAGAGGCATGTAGCCACCACATATCTTCTCAGAGATAAGCTACCATCGCCCAAGCTAGTCTTACTTCCAAAGTGTTTGTAAGCATACTTTAGTATTTGATATTAATGAAATGAAGTCTTATTTCTACTGCATCTCTGTATTTATGGTTATATATATAATTTTTTGTGTTGTTTAAATTGGGATCAAGAAGATTGAGGAACTGAAGAAGGGAGAACAGGCTTTAGCAAAGAGGACTCAGCCATGGCAGGATTAGGCTTTCCTACTATCGCAAGCAGTAGATGAGAAGCTTCAAGAGTTTTGATAGAGGGAGACAATGATGGTGCACAAGGCTACAAAACATGTGACATAAGCATTGTTGGAAAAAGTACAAAGTGCAAAAAAGTAATTTGCAGAGACCTTGCAATAGTTCAACAATACTTACAACAGTATTGCAACAAGAATCAAAGGAAAAGTAGCTGAGTGACTCGGGATGAATCACATGTGAGTGTTAGGGGCCTGTTGGGCATAGCCCAACTTGGCCTAAATTTTGGTAAAAACTTTGCATTTTGAGGAGCAGAGTGTGCAGTGGAAAGTGCAGCGGATTGCAAAGTGGACGGCGCAGTGAAGCAGTTGGAATATACTGCGTGGTATAAGGGCTTTAGAGTGGGTCAAAGCCCCTCCTTTTTGTAAAAAGCATGTAATGTTGTAAAATATGAATGTTTTTCGGACCACCGTAGATGTTTTAGGGATTGCATGGCATATGGACCATGGTATTTTGAAGATATATCCCTCGATGTAATAATATATATAGGGATCAATAAATAAAGAAGAGAAACATCACATGTTGAATTGAATGGTTGTATTCTTGTGATATGTGGTTTGGAAAAGAAGGTGAGGCTCTACAGTTGAGTGCGCAGAGGCCTGAATCTGAAAATGTGTGTGCAGGCCAAGAACTGTGTGTTGTACAGATTCATTATTATAAGCAACAATTCTTGTGGACGTAGTCCCACATTGGGATGAACCATGGTAACATTGGTGTCTTCTTGTGTATATTTGCTTATTATCTATTGTAGAGTAGCGGTTTATTACAGTTTCATTTTATTACAACACAATGATGATTATGGGTTTATATGATATGTTTATGTGATTAAATGAATGTGACAAAGTGATTTATGAATATTAAGTGTAAGAAAACATAGAAACATCACATCACATCATCCCCCAAGGTTGTAGAAACCTGGTTCTGCAACCTCCCATAGTCACTTCGAGTGAGACTGTGATCTGTTTGCAGGCCGTTACCGAAAGGGATAGTGATTGAGGGTTTTGTTGGTGCACAATATAGATCAAACCTAGGTTAGCCCAAATCATAACCAACACAAGTGGCACACTAGTCAACATCTCCATTCTCTTTAAGTATTTCTTCTCATACATGGGCCAAACACCACATGTAATACCCATGTATGTTAATCATGTGAAATTTAGTAGCCCCTAAATATTTCTTCGTGTTTTTTATGCCTTGTTGAAGGGCTAGGTTATGGCTCAAATCTCAACGTTCAAGAAGGGAAGCATGTTAGAACTTTCTCAAGAATAATGAGAAAATACCCTAAGGTATGACTCCATCGTTGGACCTTAACAACTGGGAGACGGGAAATACTTGTGAACCTCTACAAAAAGCATAAGAATGGTCCTAAGGCACTCCTCCCTTTGACCTCGATGATTAGAAAGGGAAATGATTTTATAGCTTCCATGAGATGCATGGAAAAATCCCTGACAAGAAAATGACCTTAGGCCTCAACGATCAAAGGGAGTGGTTAATATATTCCCAAGAAAAGGATCTATCATGTTAAGATTGAGGTTAATGGAACCATACCATACACATCACAACATTGGTGATTCAAGGTGTGAAAATTTTTGTTGAGAGAGAAAAATTCAGAAAGGTTTAATGGTAATTCAAAACCAAATGTTGCTCATTGACTGTGCATTCCCTAAGATATGGACATTGGAAGGATTAGAAGCAAAGGACTCTTGGACCTTAGATTCTTGATGTTCACTTGAACCTTCTCAATAATAACTATCAATTTTCTCTCAAGTTAAGAGAAACGAATACCCTATAATAAATATTAATTAGTTCATTTATGGAAATATCAAATATAAGAAGTATAAATAGTTGAAATCCACTCAGGATAAAATTATTAATATAATTGATAACGAACAATGAGATTGAATACAATGATCCCCATGACAACATAATTACATGCATTGAATAGTCACGAAGATGAAAGGTTGTGTTCCTTATTTAGGCTTGCCTCCCTTAAATTACTATTATTATATTCTTTACATTACCTCTCCCTTTAAAGATGTTTTATCTTTAAAACATTTTATGGACAAATTCATGTCTTTGTTTTGGCCTACAATGACTTGTCATAATTCCTCATTATTGAAGTGTAATGGTTTAAGACATGAGATAATATGATCTTTGAAGCATTGAGAATAATTTTGAATTGTGAAAGGGCTAAACCACCATAATTCGATCCTCCATAGAACTATGTTTATAAGTTTCTTAGATAGAACCTTTTGTAATGTGATTCTCGAGATGAATTCTATTTTGAGACCTAATTATACTGGAATAAATATTCTTCAAAATTTAGTTCAAATATTGTCGTGTCCCAAGCTATGTTGATGCACTAATTGGTTAAAGTATTAACTCTTGTGATTAGGTTGTGGACAAGGTGTCCTTGTAGCATGATATTTCCTTATCATACTTGTAGTGATTTTTTAATGGACTTTTAATATTATGTCTTTTTTCATACACTCATGTTGCTTTGTTCATCATTGAATTTTCATTTATAGAAACATTTGGATTTTGTACTTTGATATTTGAATATATCTCTACTTCAATTGGATTGGTAATTGTTTCCTTGTTGATCTGGTATGATGCTCTAGTTTTTCATATTAAAAATTCTTTGCATATTCTAACCCCTTAATCTATAAATCGAGCTTTGATTATGATTCCTCAAACAATAAATTTCTTCATCTATACTAGTGAAAACCTTGTCAAATTGTTATGTCAACCCAACAAATTTTCTATTGTCATTTGGACATATCGATAGATCACATTTTAATATCCTGCTAGTATTCCAAATGAGGGGAACTACTAAGCATGACTTCATTGTAAACATCTTCTTATTTGTATGGAAAAATGTCAAGAAAAATATTCTTCATGTTAAAAATGAAGGTCCCTAATATAGTCAACGTTTGTTAGATGTAACATTCTCACATTTAATGAGGATATGAAAATATAGTCATTAATTTTTAGTTGGAGAATGTTTACTCTTGTTCTTATAGTTTTAAAAAATCATTTTGCTTGAATATAATTAGCTCTAGAATTGGTAATTGATTGACCAAGTTGATGTTAATGTATTTGCCCCTATCATTTGCCCAAACAATAATGTTGAAATCTTGATGGATTAGCTAAAGTGGTTGAGTGCTATGAATTAAAAAAAGGGGCCTCATGATCAATTATCAAGGCCAACTATCTGTGATATATCAATACTTGATATCCCTATCAATTCATGCATACCATAGTCTATGTCAATAATTTACTCTGGTTGTCACATGTTGATGATAAAGAAGTCTTCCAATATTTTCAATATATAATTGTATGGGAAAAGAACAATGTTAATATTGTTTTACTCCTTACAAGTCTAGCTTCCAAGAAGCCTTGTCGAAACTGGGAAAAGTTTTAAGCAAGTGCATTGAGATGAACTTGTCCCTCAACCCTGAAAAATGTGAATTCCTGATGATTGAAGGGACCTTGTTAGGTCATACCATTTCCCGCCAAGGATTACAGGTGGATCCTAATAAAATTGCTATCATAAAAAAGGTTCCACCTCCTTAGAAGGTAAGAGCTGTTCGGAGTTTCTTAGGCTTAGCGGGATATTATAGAAGATTCATTAAAGACTTCAGTAAGCTAGCCTCACCATTGTTTGGCCTCTTAGGGAAAGATGTTGAGTTTAAAAGGACTGACGACTGTCAGAGGGCTCTGAATGAATTGAAGGATAAGTTAGTGTCTGCCCCAATTTTGAGAGGCCCAAACTAGGCCCTACCTTTCCACATCCACACTGATGCCTCGAACAAAGCCATAGGGGCAGCCTTATGACAAGTTGAAGAAAAACTTCCATATGCCATATACTTTGTTAGCAAAAACTTATCCAAGGCAGAAATGAATTATACTGTAACTGAGAAAGAGTTCCTGGCCATGGTTCATTCCCTGAACAAGTTCTGACAATACATCACTGGCTATCAAACCTTTGTACATACTGATCATGCTGCAATTAGATATTTAATGAATAAGACTGATGTGAATGCTCATATTATTAGATGGTTACTTTTGTTGCAGTAGTTTGATTTGACTATCCTTGACAAACTAGGTAAAGAAAATGTTGTTGCTGACTTCTTGTCTAGATTGGATTTGCCTGCAGGTGAAGAAGGAATAGTGGATGACCAGATGCTAGATGAACATCTGTTTGCTATCTCAATACTCTCTCTGTGGTTTGCTGATATAGCAAACTACCTGGTCTCAACACAGTTCCCTCCGCATCTATCCTCAAAGGAGAAGAGCAGAATCGTGAGGAAGAGTGCCTCATTCATTTGGATCGGGGGCACCTTGTTCAAACTTGGCCCCGATCAGATCTTAAGCCATTGTGTAAGGGAGGAGGAAGTCTTCAACATCCTCCTAACCTGTCACGATGGGCCCTGTGGAGGACATTTTGCAGCCAAGAGGACTGACTGCCTTCAAAATTCTACAGGCAGGCTATTATTGGCCCACTCTTCATCAAGATGTCAAAAGATATATCAGCCAATGTAACCGATGCCAGAGGATGGGAAAATCGACTCCAAGGGATGAAATGCCTCTCCAACCTCAAGTGACCCTTGAGCCATTTGAGAAGTTGGGTATGGATTTTGTGGGCCCTATAAACCCTCCTTCAAGGAAAAGGTCTTACACCAGCGTGTGCACAGACTATCTAACAAAGTGGGCAGAAACCAAGGCAATCAAAGCAACAACAGAAGAAAAGGTGGCTGAGTTTTTAAGAGAAAACATCTTCTACAAATTTGGCTACCCAAGAGAGTTAGTTACCGATCAAGGAAGCCAGTTCACCTCCAACTTAATTGAAGACTTGCTCGCTCATCACAAGATCAAGCATAGGACTTTCACCCCATATCATCCTCAAGCAAATGGACAGGTGGAAGTCACCAATAGAGCATTAGAAGGGATTTTGACTAAGGTGGTGAGCAGCAGTAGAAAGGATTGGGCAGATCGCTTGGTTGAGGCCACTTGGGCCTACAACACCACTTGGAAGACCACAACCAGTTTCACACCTTATGAGCTGGTCTATGGGAAGAGTGCTTTGCTGTCAATCGAGTTTGAGTACAACACATTGAGGATGGCAGCTCAGCTGGACCTAGATCTTAGCCATGCTCAACAAGAAAGGTTATTGCAGCTGAATGGGTTAAATGAACACCGAATGAAAGCCCTCCTCCACTCAGAAGTGGTTCAACTTCAGAGGAAGATATGGCATGACCGACACCTTAATGACAAACAATTCCAGCTGGGAGATTGGGCGCTGCTGTATGATTCTAGACATAAGGATTTCAAAGGGAAGCCGAGGACAAGATGGCTAGGACCATATGCAGTGGAGAAGTTTAATGACAATGGTTCCGTCCTTATCCGGACCATTGATGAAGAAGCCATCCCCATGCTCGTCAATTGGCATCGACTAAAGATCTACAAGAAACCTCTTTCGAGGCAAGAGTTCATCGAAACTGTGGAAAAATCATTGTTGGTAATAGAGAGGGTTCTACCTCTGTTTTGGCTACACCTGAGCATCATAAAAAAAAGAAAAAAAAAATCTTTGGGTGAAACCCTCTCTGAGGCGCCCAAGGCAGATGGTAGGGGTGAAAACCTCATTGAGGCGCCCCTGCTGTCTCTCTGAAAAAAGAATTTGAAGAAAAAGACCCTTGGGTGAAAACCTCTCTGAGGCGCCCAAGGTAGATAGTAGGGGTGAAAACCTCATTGAGGCGCCCCTGCTGTCTCTTTAAAAAAAACAAAAAAAAAAAGAGAAAAAGAAAAAGAAAAAGAAGGAAGAAACAGAGAGAAAAAAACAAGTTTAATCTCTGGAAATTGTTGCAGGTTGCAGGAACACAATGCGGAAAGGAGGCCTCCCAACACAAGGACAAGGGTCCCTACCAAGCTACCGGGCATCCTCACATACACTCCCTCCATGAACACTCTTTTTTTCCAAGGTTTGGACACAATCTGGTCATGGTTCAACCTTCTACAGGAAGCTATAAGACTTTCTACAGGAAGTTTTGTCTTTCTACAGGAAACATCCTGTAGAGCCTTTGGGTAGGCCAGAATCGATTATGGAGAGGGATTTGAAGCTTGAAGTCTGTTGAGGAGGCATGCAACCACTCTTTTCTTCCATCCTCCACTTGTTTCATCTCCTTCCACCACCATTGCCACCATTTGGTTGAATATACTTGCACAGTCATACCAGAACCCTTTTTTCTCAGATAAAAATTTGTTTTTTCAAGTGAAAAATGAAGCATGTAGAGGCTCGCACACTTTACCTGTCAAGGCACCCTCAGGACCCTTCATCCATGAACGCAACTTTGTTTGTTTCAGCATGCACCCCAGGAGGAGAAACGACTACAAGATGTCCTACAGGAATCCTGTAGCAGCTGATCCGGTTGGAGCACATACCATGGAGAAAGCAGCAGCTCACATCAAACGAAGCTAGTGCATGCAGCATGCACCACCAGAAAGTCGGGTCTCGAGGTCTCGTAGCCAGCAGTAGCCAATGGAAGAGGAGCTCCAACACCCGTGCACGAAGCAGCAGCAAGCAACTCTAGCATTCCTCGTCTCGAAGCCTGCAAAACCACGTCCACGATCGCACAGGTAAGTGCCTAACCTTATTTTGTCGAATTACATGAACTATACTCTAAAATTTGCATGACTATGAGAATGGGTGGATTGAACAAGTTGGTTGCCATTCAAATAGCCACCCACAGTCAGTCAGACGACCTCGTAGGATCCGAATAAGCTTGGCTATGCTGAAAAGACAGGTAGTTGACACGTGGGAAGTGTCCAGTTAGGAAGAATAGACAGTATGACACAAATGGCGGTGGTGAATGAAGAGGGAAGGATTCGGCGGTCAGAGACACGCCGAGGAATGATGGCTGTGATGTCGACCAATGGATCGGCCGGGATAGCTCAACCCCGCGCCATGAATTCTGCAACAATTCAAAATTGGCCAGTCGAATAACTCATGATAAACTGCTGTCATTCACACTTGCAACCATTTTGCAACCGAGTACGCGTCCTCCTCCTCTACAAGTTGTTAGCCTGAGCTTCTCGGTCTGTTCCACCGTCCTTCTGTCGCTCAGACTCGTCCAGAACCACCATAATGTCCTCCAGAAGCCGGGAAAGCTTTCTACAGGAAGGTGCGCTACAGGAAACCCAACATACGAAGGAGCTTGGACTGTTCACATCGAGGGTGGCAATTCTCAGTGAGGTAAGCTCGAACATACCTTTCCCATGCAAAATAGTTCAAAAGGTGGTGAATTCGACGTGCTGGGGTAGAGAAAATGTAAATGCAAGACTGTCTGTGAATCCAAAAGTCGTTTCCTTATTGTTGCATGAAATTTTCTTTGTGGTTTGTGTTAGCGCTTGAAATTTCACCTCAGGCTGAGAAAGGCAAACCTCAAGGCAACATCAAACCATTTAGCCTCGTAGCTAGCCCTACGGGGCAGGAGAAGGCTCTCTCCGGTCTATCT
>APFE031758151.1:91068-117939 GCA_000404065.3 Pinus taeda | reverse complement strand
CATTAGGTATCCCTGTAGCCTGTGAGATCACCTCGGGTGTCAATATAAAGTTTACCCCTGCAAGGTTGACACGTCCATCATGCAAGTGTAAGACAAAAAGGCGGGCCAACTCTCAGTGGTGCTGAATCCGAGAGATCCTCTCGCAAACTTCGTAGCAAGACATGTACTGGAAGCATGATACTGCCAAAGGACAAGCTTGTAACTCTATCAAAGAGGTGGGCTCCTCTCGCTTATGATGTCCACCCTTACCACCCCTACGAGGCTGCCTTTGTTCCTCAATTTCTACAGCTGATAATTGGTCATCACTTTTCTCATAAGTTTCGGTTTCTGACATAGTTTAGGAGCAAAGTGGATAAACTGTACTGCTGTTTCTGCCTGTAAAAAGTGCTGAATTTTATGCTGTTTCAAGGGGACAAGGACATGAGGGAAATGTTAGGGGAGGGATCTTTTTACAAGGAATTAGGAATATAGGAACATAACAGGGAATTTAAGGAAAATATGCAAACATATTTATAATCAGGAATATTGGAATATCATTTGCAAAAATCATTGCATATGGGAATACATGTATAGAAAGTAAACATATGGGAATATGCATACATGCATTAACAGGGGAAGATAGGGAAAATTTACAAAACTCTCTACACATTCACCAACAATTTCTTGTGGTTACACATGCATATGGTGCAGCAAGATAAGGGTTTGAGTGTTTTGTTTTTTGATGCTTTTTGGGAGAGGGGTAGGGTTTATATTATTTACAAGGAAAATGGGAATACATGTATACAACAGGGAACTTAGGGAAAAAACACTGAAAATATCACTGCATATGCATCATTAAATTCATGTGTTTACATAGGTGTTATGAGGGGTAGGGTTAGGGTTTGATCTTTTATTTTTAAAGGGAAAGGGGTAGGGTTTATTTTCTTTGCAAATTTAAAAGGGAAATTGACATGGAAATATAGGGAAAATGAAATGGGAATGAAGAGAATGATTACAAGGGGAAAAACAGTGAAACAGAAATAAACCCTAGCACCTTTTACAAATTTACAAACAACCATATGGAGTGTTTCTTCTTGCACAATTTTGATCATTACAAACACATTCATGATGTTTCCCAACTAACCAGCAGCCATTCACAAGTTTAAAGAGCCTACCTCAAGCGATTTGATGAATTAAAGGAGCTTGAGCAAATTCTGAAATGAGTTGGGGGAAGACAGCTTGACGGGTTGCGCACCACGCCCAACAAGTCGCGCCCCTCTTGACGGGTCGCGCACCTGTCCTGAGCCCGATTTCGACCAGTTTCGTCTCAATTCACTTGGAAGTTCGCCCAATCTCTCTTGCAAGGGTTTGAATACACAATGAGAGTGCAAGGAGGGAGTTTGGGCCTTTATAGGTTTTGTTTGAAAAATTTCATGCTCAAACCCACTTTCTAACGTTTTTTTCATGACACTTTTAAACTTTGTATGCTGTTGTCTCTTTGGTTTCCTTTTGTCCTGAAATTGACTGATTTAATGCTTTTGCTTGATTCTTTTTGCAGGTAGATCATCTGAGGGATCTTGGCAAGGGGACCAGGGTTTCATTTTGTTCACTGAAGACTTTCGAAATTTCATCACTTTTTACAAATAAATGAAAAATGACCTTGGCTTTAAAAACAGAGTTTTTAAATCCAAGGTGAAGATTAACTGTACTAGATAAAAATTCAGAAGAAACACCTTTACAATCATCCCTCTGGCTTACTGAACACTCATTGACTTTCAAACACATGACCTTGTAACATTTTTGACCAAAACCCTAGACCTAGGAAATTGACCTCAAGAGAAGAGAAGACAAGCTTGAAAGAGCTTTAATGACTGAAATGACTTAAACCAGCAATGCCAAGAGGGGTATAAACACATCAGCTCCTCCATCAGGGTTATGGCATGCCTAACGGGATGCAAAAATTGACATTGATGAGACACCTACCTATGCAAAATGCAAAGAGTTTTGTTCGCTGATGGAGGGCTCAAGACTGACTCTAACATGTTAGATGCATGCACCAATGGATGATATAAGGTGCCCTTATATAGTTTTGGAGGACACCAAATAGGGCAGCTGACTTGATAGGTTTTAGGAGGGAAAGCCTTATTTTAAAATTTTGAATTTTAAAAATTGGACCCCAAAAAATGAGGTCGTCTGCCTTAGGGATCAATATTTTTTTATATGAATTGAAAACCCCCTCATGTGCTTTTACATTCAAAATAAATTTTGAAACTCTCCATAAACATCCTTGTTCCATAACACTACTTAATTTAATTTTTTAGAAGATCTTTGGCAAATGATAGACCGCCACATAATCCATTGTTTGGGGCTTTTGACCATAAGGTGGGTGCTTCATCTTCAAACAGGCATATCTCTCAGATTGTGAGGGCTCTCGGGATGTGCCACATACAGTTGGAATCAACATGACAAGGAGAATCCAACAAGGGTCGTCTTGATTCAAGAAACCATGATTTTCCATGTCATTTTGGTCAACAAAGGCGAGGTTCCACCGGGTTTTTCTTGGGTTGACAACAATGACAACCATAGTTCATCATCTTAGTGATCCTATCGACTCATAGAGGATATTTGATTTGAATATCCCATCTCTTTTTCTCATTCTCTTGTTGCTAGACTTGGAAAGAACATTCCTTTGGGGATAGTAATTTGAAGAGTGAGACAATATAAGGCCATAATCAAAATAAAATGAATATATTTTAGCAAAACTAAATGACTTGGCATTATCTATGTCTAATAGTTAGAGAGACATCAAAATGAGTGATAGTCTTGCCTTCTGTTAATATAGGTTGTCATTGATGTTAATATAGCAGTGTTTGTGATGGAAAATTCTTTGATACATGATTGCCCATTGATGCCTATTGATCATAAGGCTCATAGTGATGAAAGTTTGATATATGATGATATGATGAGATGGATGACAAAGGAACAACAAATAATGCAGGAGGTCAATTGAACAATAATTGACGTAGGAGGTCAATTGAACAATAAATGACACAGGAGGTCAATTGAACAACAAATGATGCAGGAGGACAATTGATAAGAAATTAAACAACAATTTAACAACAAATGACATAGTAGATCCAGTAAAGAAACAGGAGCAAGAAGCCAAAGAGTAAGATGAAGAGTTTATCGAAAGCCATCAAAGAAACAAGTCATCGGAGCAAGAGAAGCAGGTTATCGCATATGCCCAAGGGTAAGTGTTATCGAAAGAACAAACAACAACAACGATAACAAAGGAGTAAAGGAGAAAAATATCGGAAGAGCAGAAGAGTGAAGAGAAGTCACAAGAGCAATAACTATCAGAAGAGCGAGAGTGGGAAAGTACGAACTTCCTTGATCGTGGCTAAAGTCCCCCACTCAATCCTAGCCATTGATCTCATAGTCAACCCTTAGATCACGATCAACTATAGGGGTTAAGGCTATTTTTAATCCATGTGCCAGTCGAAGTCCTGTAAACTGTTGATTGCAATAAGGCTATGGACCCGATGGATTCATTAACAACTATTTAATGTAATATCGCATCTGTAGTATTGCAAGTTTCAAAGGGATGTTAAAACCTCTGACTGCGATAGAGCTATGGACCCGACAGATCTATTGACGACTGTTTAATATTATATCACATCCATTTCATCGGTAGTATGATATCGGCTATGTTACATCGGTGATGTTAAGAGTTACGATTGCGGGACCTCCAAAAGTTGCGATTGTGATTGATGACATGGATGTGGGACCTCATTGGGTATGGTCTCTCCTATGAAATTCTCCATAAATAACGAGTCTATTGTATGAATATTAAAAAATGGCCTCTCTGATATAATTTTAATATGCAACATCTATTGTAATTCGGCCTCTCTTCCGAATGAACGTGTATTTTGAGTATGGTGAACTCGAAGAGACAAAGGAAGTTGAAGATTAGGAAGCTGAAGGTTGAGTGAGCGAGAAAGGAAGCTAAAGATCAAGCGAGTGAAGAAGGAAGCTGAAAGGTCGAGTGAACATAGAGGAGGTCGAAGATCAAGCGAGTGAAGGAGGAAGTTGAAATGTTGAGTGAGCGTAGAGGAAGCCGAAGATCAAGCGAGCGAAGAAGGAAGCCGAAGATCAAGCGAGCGAAGAAGGAAGCCGAAGATCAAGCGATCGAAGAAGGAACATGAAAGGTCCAGTGGAAGAAGAAAGGAAGCCAAAGCGTGAGGGAAGAAGGAGGCCGAAGGGTTTAGCAGAAGAAGAAGGAAACCAAACGTCAAACATTCTATTGACTGGGTTATTTATTGAAAATATCGGACCTGTGTTTCGAAGTGATTTTAGATAACGATTCAAAAGGACGCTCTGCGGATCTAAGAAGATTATCTAAGTATGAACAGGGCAGGGTTGTTTTTTTTTAATTGAACGCACAATATGAAACTGCGAAAGTCACTCCTCTGAAGAAGTCATTCTTGAAGTAGTTAATCCTGAAGCCTCACTCCCGAAGCAGTTACTGTGATAGTAAGAATAGAGGGTCGAAACAAAGTTGTTTTGAAAAGACATTCAGGCCTAGCGCATATATCTTGTTGATAAGTATCAACAGATCTTGGAGACATTATTGGAGATCATGATGGCTATTTGAAATCATCATGAGGTAACTTTGCAGACTATGTGTGGGTAATATGAAGAGTTGTGAAGACTCCTTCATATGAATACAGGTTGTCATTGATGATGTAGCATGGAGACTACAGTGCAGCTGTAGATTGACAGAATTCAGTGAAGAATATTTTGGGAGCAGAGAATTACTACCAAACATATCTACACAATATATAGCAGAGGGTTGGAGCCCTTGGGGTTGGTGCCTTGACAAGACAAGGTTGGTGCCCTGGAGGTTGAAGCCTCATAAAAAATCCAAGTTGGTGCTTGGCAACATGTTGGATCCTTATATATATTGTATCTGATTTATTGTAAATATTATATTAATAAAAGCATTTATTCCTATTGTTCATTTTTTGTTCTAAATATAAATGATTTAACTGGTATAAATAACAATTGAAAAGACATACTGATTCACCCCCCACCCAGTAGTCCCAACAATTGGTATCAGAGCCAGTACCTTCACTCAAAGCCTAACAGCTTAAAGGTTGATCATTAGAACACAAATGGTGAAGCCAAGGAAGAAAGTCTCCAATCCTCCTAAAGATGTGTCTCCCTTTACCACTGAAATAAAAGTCAATCAATTTTTGGAGGCTCCATGGTTCAATGGAAACTTTGATATATGGGAGGCAATAATGAGGAATTTCCTAAAGACTCAAGGCATTGAAGTATGGGAATCAATAATTATTGATAACATGATGAATAGAGAATCCAAGGAGTAAAATGCAAAAGCAATGAAGGCAATCTTGAATGGGCTACCAGATTCCATAAAGAACAATTTAGGAAAATGTTCGTCCACAAAGGGTATATGGGACAAACTTCATGACCTTCACTCAAAAGGAGCATTGACCATGACCACTAGTCAAGAAGATGATGGAAACCAAGAAGGAAATCCAGAACCCATCATAGAAGTTGAAAATGAGAATGATGACATCAAGGCTAAAGAAGACCTAGAAGATAAAGAGAATGAAAAATATTTTGTAGAATATCTCCTCTCTAAACCTATGGCTACCATGGAAGAGATTATCAATTTGAAAAAGGAAAACAAGGAACTTAATAAGAAAGCACTAGTTGGTGACCAAGACCAAACAAGGTAGAAAGTTGACCTTGTCAAGTTTCAAGTACAAGAAAGGGATGAAGATCTTGCCAAGCTTAAGAAGGAATTTCATCAAAGAAAAAGAAAGCATCATGAAGAAGTCATATCCGTGAAAAATCAATTGGATAAAGCAAAGAAACGGGAAGATGCCCTATCAAACCACCTTGAAAAAACACACAAAAGCTTGAACAAACTTGAAGCAGAGATTGGTCAATACAAGGAAGAGGTCTCCTCCCTTAGATCACAAATAGAAGAAGCAAGGAAACAAGAACAAGGAGCTGAGAAGACAATGGAAGCATTGGCAATCATAGAAGGAAAAGTTGATGAAGTAGAAAAGGAGAGAAACACCATGATATGTCAACTAAAAGCAAAGGATGGAGAATCTTCAAATTAAAATCTAACATCAACCTTCTCAAGGCCGAAACATGTAAAGCTACAAGGATCAAGGAAGAAATGGAGAGTAATCTAGCAAAGGAAAATGAAGAAATATTCAAAATGAAGTCAGATATCATCTCCCTTAAATTAGAAGCAAATGAAGCAATACGTATTAAGGAAGAGATTGAGAAACAACTTGCTAAGAAAAATAATGATTGCGAAAGATTGGAAGAAGAGATTGTATCCCTCAGGAAAAAGGTCAAATGGATGGACAAAACCTTGAAGAGCTCTCAATCGTTGGATGACATGCTCAGCCATCAAATATGTCCATTTGATAAATCAAGTCTAGGGTATGTAGGTGAATCCTAAAGCAAGAATGATAATGCTTCAAACAAAAAGGATGTGAGGAAGCCAGAAAGAAATGTTGATGCTCCCAATTCCAGCAAAGGCAAGAAGAAGAGTCAAGGCAACAATGGAAGAAATCTCGCTCCAAGAAGAAATGTAGATGTTGTCAAGGATGTGAGAAGCAATAATTATCATCAAAGGATCTCAAGGCAGAAAGGTTTCAGAAGTACATCAAGGAAATCTCCATCTCCCAGGTACCAAAGTTTATTTCTTGGTTATTGTTATTCTTGTACAAACTTTGGACACATGGCAAAAGATTGTAGGGCTTATGATGATCCCCATCAATCTCTGAGAAGAAATTTCGCAAGAAGAATTCATGAATTCTTATTCATGAACAACATAGAATGCTTCAAGTGTCATAACATTGTTCATATGGCATGTAATTGTAACTTGATTTGGGCACCTTCTCAAGCTAGAACCATGCCAGAAAAGAAAGTTACACAAGTATGGAGAAGAATGCAACTACAATCTGAAAATCTCCTAAACCCTCCAGCCAGCAACACATGTTGTTGACTTGATGAAGATATTCTTGATATTATGAGTGTTTGATGATGGGATTCTGCCAAAAAGAGACCATGCATACAGTTAGGGGGAGCTTGTGATTCTTGATCATTATTGTAGAAGCTGTTCATGAAAGGGTCCTTATGAAATCCTTGTTGAGCTATATTAACAATCATCCTTTGATAAAGATCATTTCTCAGGAGCACTACATTGAAGAACATGATCTTGTAACCATTCTTTAGACTGTTGTTGAAAATGTTTTCCACTTGATCACTAAGCAGAAATTGGAGCAGCAGAGAAGGCCATCCAATGCTAGAGAAATAGGGTTAATAACTATGTTGTTGGTATTACAAAAGTTGAATGTCTCGACTCAAGGATATAATGTGAGAACAGGTAAATCAAGGACAATAATAGAGGCTTTGTTTGAAGGGAAAATCAACTTATAGTTTTCAATTTTGTAGCAGTAACATGAATCTTGATACCTGCTATCTTTCTGTTGACATGTGGAATGTCGGCTGCACTTTTACTTAATTGTATAGAAGGGAGCATCTCTTTGTGGGATGGAATGATTTCAAGATTCTTCAAGCGATCTTCAGCTTGCTCGGAACTCCAAATGAAGAATTTTGGCCGGGAGTTTCACAATTCATTTATTGGCATCCTTTTCCTCAATGGGAGCCCTATGATCTCAGAACCGAATTCCCAGATTTAGATGATGATGCTTTTGATTTGTTATCGAAACTACTGGTATGTGACCCTTCGAAGAGAATCTCTACCAAGCATGCTATGTTGCACCCTTATTTCTCTAAGTTGAGTAGAGCATAGCTACACAATACTTTGAGAGTGTGTCCCTCTCCAACATTTAAATTTTTCATAGGACAATTTGTGAACAGGTAGATGCAAAAATATAGTTTGAGTGGGTTTCCACTGCTCGGAGGTAATGAATACTAAGTATACAATGTGGATGTTGCAGTACTGGCTTGAAACTACATGAGCATGTGAAAGAAAATATGGTTTGATGCTTTGAAGGAATCCTGATTTGAAGAAAGATAGCGAGAATGACAATTTCAGTGGCATCTTCTGTTGATTCAAACTATAAATACTCCTTAATTCTGACTGCGAAGACAACAAAATTCAGATTGCAGAAGCATAAAAGCTTGGACTTGAACATTTGGTGTATGGCTATTTGGAACCTATTTGGAAGCATTGAAATGGAGCATCTTTAAGCATTGTTGAAAGCATTATGAAGAAGTTCTGAGACATGAAGAGGGGATAATGTGCTAGTTGATGATGAGGCAACAATCCTTCTATCTTGAGTAAAAAGAAGAGCACCACATCAGGGGGAGTAACACACCCATAAAAATATACTATTCATAAAGAACAGAAGCAGTTCGACAGGGGGAGTCCTTGTGCACTCCTTTTCCATTGATGTCAAAGGGGGAGAGAAGAAGAATATTGCCATCAATGACAAAGGGGGAGATTGTTAATCTAGGTTGTCATTGATGTCAATATAGCAGTGTTTGTGATGGAAAATTATTTAATACATTATTGCCCATTGATGCCCATTGATCATAATGCTCATAGTGATGAAAGTTTGATATATGATGATATGATGATATGGAGGACAATTGGATAGCAAATGATGTAGGAGGTCAATTGAACAACAAATGGCGCAGGAGGTCAATTGAACAACAATTGAACAACAAATGACACAAGAGGTCAATTGATCAGCAATTGAACAACAAATGACACAGGAGGTCAATTGATCTGCAATTGAACAACAAATGACACAGGAGGTCAATTGATCAACAATTTAACAACAATTTAACAAAAAATGACATAGTAGATCCAGTAAAGCAACAGGAGCAAGAAGCCAAAGAGTAATATGTAGAGTTTATCAAAAGCCATCAAAGCAACAAGTCATCAGAGCAAGAGAAGTAGGTTATCGCATATGCCCAAGGGTAAGTGTTATTGAAAGAACAAAGAGCAACAATGATAATAGAGGAGTAAAGAAGAAAGCTATCAGAAGAGTGGAAGAGTGAAGAGAAGTCACAGGAGCAACAACTATCGGAAGAGTAGGGGTGGGAAAGTATGAAATTCCTTGATCGTGGCTGAAGTCCCGCAATCAATCCTAGCCATCGATCTCATAGTCAACCCTTAGATCACAGTCAACTGCAGGGGTTAAGGCTGTTTTTAATCCATGTGCCAGTCGAAGTCCTGCAAATCGTCGATTGCGATAAGGCTGTGGACCCAACAGATTCATTAACAACTATTTAATGTAATATCGCATCCACAATATCACAAGTTTCAAAGGGATGTTAAAACCTCTAACTGTGATAGAGCTATGGACCCAATGGATCTATTGACCACTGTTTAATATTATATCACGTCCATTTCATGGGCAATATGAATATCGGCCATGTTACATTGGTGATGTTAAGAGTTGCGATTACAAGACCTCTGAAAGTTGTGATTGTGATTGATGACGTGGATGTGGGACCTCATTGGGTACGGTCTCTCCTATGAAATCCTCCGTAAATAATGAGTCTATTGTATGAATATTAAAAAAGGGCTTCCCTGATATAATTTTAATATGCAACATCTATTGTAATTCGGCCTCTCTTCCGAATGAATGTGTCTTTTGAGTATTGGTGAACTCGAAGAGACAAAGGAAGCCAAAGATCGGGAAGCCGAAGGTCGTGCGAGCGAAAAAGGAAGCCAAAGATCAAGCGAGCGAAGAAGGAAGCCGAAAGGTCGAGTGAGCGTAGAGGAAGCCGAAGATCAAGTGAGCAAAGAAGGAAGTCAAAAGGTCGAGTGAGCGCATATGAAGATGAAGATCAAGCGAGTGACGAAGGTCGAGTGAGCACAGAGGAAGCTGAAGATCAAGCGATTGAAGAAGGAAACCGAAAGGTCCAATGGAAGAAGAAAGGAGGCCAAAGCGCGAGTGAAGAAGGAGGCCGAAGGGTCCAGCGGAAGAAGAAGGAAACCGAACATCAAATAATCTGTTGATTGAGTTATTTATTGAAAAGCTCAGACCTGTGTTTCGAAGTGATTTTAGATAACAGTTCAAAAGGATGCTCTGTGGATCTAAGAAGATTATCTGAGTATGAACAAGGCAAGGTTGTTTGTTTTTAATTGAATGCATAATATGAAACTACGACAGTCACTCCTATGAAGAAGTCATTCTTGAAGTAGTTACTCCTGAAGCCTCACTCCTGAAGTAGTTACTGTGACAGTAAGAATAGAGGGTCGAAACAAAGTTTTTTTGAAAATACATTGAGGCCTAGCCCAGATATTTTGTTGATAAGTATCAATAGATCTTGGATAAATTATTGGAGATCATGATGGCTATTTGAAATCATCATGAGGTAACTTTATAGACTCTGTGTGGGAAATATGAAGAGTTGTGAAGACTCCTTCATATGAATATAGGTTGTCATTGATGATGTAGCATGGAGACTACAATGAAGCTGTAGATTGACAGAATTCAATGAAGAAGATTTTGGGAGCAGAGAATTACTACCAAACATATCTAGACAACATATGGCAGAGGGTTGGATCCCTTGGGATTGGTGCCTTAGAATTGGAAGGATTAGTGTCCTTGGAGTTGGTGCTCCTAAATCTAAGGTTGGTGCCTTGACAAGACAAGGTTGGTGCCCTGGAGGTTGGAGCTTCACAAAAAGTCCAAGTTGGTGCTTGGCAACATGTTGGAGCCTTATATATATTGTATCCGATTTATTGTAAACATTATATTAATAAAATCATTTATTCCTATTTTTCATTTTGTGTTCTAAATATAAATGATTTAACTGGTAAAAATAACAATTGAAAAGAAATATTGATTCCCCCCCCCCCTCCCCCCCACAGTATTTCCAACACCTTCAAGGAAATTAACTATAACTGCATATGTTGCCTTCTTGGTGGGTATGATCTCCACTCACCTAGTGAAGTAATCAATAGTGATGAAAATCCATATATGTTCGTTACTTGAATTCTCTTTGAATTCGCCAATAAAGTCAAGGCTCCATTTTTGGAATGATGCCTCCATTTCCATTGGTTGCAGAGGTAAAGCCAATAACTTTTTCTTTTCCATCAAGAATTGTCACGAATACACTCTCTAACAAATTTATGAATGTTCGTAAAGATGGTTTGCCAATAATATCCACTCCTAAGGATAATATGCATGGTTGTTCTAGGTATGTGATGTTCACCACATAATCCTTGATAAAATTCCTTGATAAAGGTTTTGGATTCTCTCGAATTAACACACTAATATAAGCCCAACGAGATTCCTCCATCTCAATATTCATAAATGAAACAATATTTCAAGGACTTTAACCTTGGAGATGCAAATTTATGCTCAGGTAGTTGTCAAGGACTACTTAAGTCTTGGAGATAATAGAATATGTCTTCTTACCTCTTTGTATGCTCCAACTATTGAGTGATTGCATTAATCATGGCACAAATCTCATCTTTAAGACTAAGAACTTCTTTGTTTCCTTTAGCCATGAGCTTAGCCATTGCTTTACCCATAATCACTTTAGTGGGTCTAATGTCTAAGTTTAAATTCTGGATCTTAGCTACCCACTTTCCTCTTTTTCCTAGAAAATCTTATTGTGATAAGATGTCATTTACTACAGGATGGGGAATGAATGCCATTATCCTTGAATAACCCACGTAAGCATGAAAATGTTTTAAGGCTTTAACCAATACCTGGGCTTGCTTTTCCATTATGGCATAATTGATCTCAACACCCCAAAGCATTTTTCTCATGAATCCTATGGTTTTCACATATTCTTCATCATTTTTTCTAAAAAGGGCTCCAACTATGGAATCATTTGAAGTAAATGAAAAAAACGATGAAATCCTTATAGTAATTTGGACTAACCAAAACTGGAGCATGGTTGATATCATCCTTAATATTTTGAAAAAAAAATCTTACTTTCTTCATCCCACTTTGAGGTGGCATCCTTCTTCAACAACTTATTAAGAGGCTTTGTAATTTTAGCAATATCAGGGATAAAGTCTCTTAATGAAGTTAACTTTTCCAAAAAATGATTGAAGCTCCTTCACCTTCTTTGGATGTTGAATTTGTTGGATAGACCAAACTCTCTCAATGTCTATTATGACTCCTATTTTAAACAATATATGACTTAGTAGCTTCCCCTCAGTAAGCCCCAGTGCAGTCTTTTTTGGATTCAATGAGATCCCATATTTTCTACATCTCTCAAAGGCTCATCTTAGATGATTAATGTGATATTTTAATTTCTTCAAGAAGACAATGAGGTCTTTCTGATAGAACTTTATGATCTTTTTAATGATGTCTTGGAGGCATAATCCATCACCCTTTGAAATGTGGCACCCTCATTATGAAACATAAAAAGAATCTTGATATATTCAAAGGTTCCCCATGGAGTTGTGAATGTCGTTTTGATTTTTCCTCTTATTTTACTAGTACTTTGTTATAACCCGAGAACCATCGATAAAGGACGTCATCTTAGATCTCGTAATCCACTGCAACAATATTTCCATGTTAGGCAGAGGATAGTTATCCTTGATGTAAGCTATGTTAAGGTTTCTAAATTCAACGCACTTGCAAATTTGACCCATTTTATCTTTCTTCTCTACTAGATTGGATACCTAAGTAGTGTGCAGTATAGGGGTAATGATTCTTGCTCTGAGCATCTTCTCAAGCTCTTGCTTAACTAGAGGTGCTAACTTGGGATTTATCTATCCTAGCCTCTACCTGAAAGGATTAACAACTTCGATTAGAGGGATGGTATGCTAAATAACATCATATTTATAATATTTGAGGTCATCATATGACCATGCAAACACATCCCTAAATTCCATTAGAAAATTTATTATCCTCTCTTTTTTTGTTCGAGATGATGCTCTTTCCAACTTTAATAATCTTTAGGTCAGTGTTTGTCCTACAATAATCTCTTCATACTACTTAGGGTTAATCGTATCTCCTCATCCTTTTAAAGTATCATCTCAACTAAAATATACCTCCAAGGGAACTAAACACAAGAGAATCTTATTTGAGGGTACTATTCAACTGAATATTCATCCCTCAAATCTAGTTTATGATCCTCATATTCCCATATCCCCTTGAGAAACTAAACAATTTGATTGTTATATTCAGACATTTGCCAACTTTTGATGGCTTATAAAGAGTCTTTATGTGTCTACCCTACTCCAATTCCAGGCAAGGTTGCATCACAGAAGCCAGGATTAATAAAGAGTCAATTGTCACATTCATTAATCTCGGCACTGCCTCTAAACCAAACACATCAAAATCATCAATCATTCCTTGTTAATTTTTCTTAGGGCTATATTGTTCTTTGCTTTAGATAATTTCATTTCTTCATTTACATATTAAATTCACCTCACAACATCATAACATTATTCAGTTTTACAACATTATTCAGTAGCATATGCAATTATATAGAAAGAACAATATCATCATCAATACAACGAAACATAAAGGAACAATAGAAGAAAATAATTCACACATAGAGACACTAGCATTGGTCGGAGACGAAGGAAAAACCACACAAGGAGGAAAACCCTTTCAAATTATTCTTCTTATTAGATTTCCATTGAATGTTTCAACAGAGAGAGAGTACAATGGTCCATTCCTTTTATCCACGAGACTATCTAGAAAAATTAACTAAACCATATCCAATATATGAAACCAACATTACTAATAATCAAAATCCTGATTCAAAAGGTTGCGGTCAACTACCAATATTTGTGGTTAATTGCAAAACTCTGCGGTCAACTGTGAAAATCAAACCTAGTTTCCAACCGCACGCAAAGAGTGTACGTGGGTATGGCTGAAACCCTTCAACTACACTCATGAGCTTGTGTGTTTGTGGTTAAAACCAAAAAATTTATGTTTCATCCTTGCAGTTGGAAACCAAAACCCTAGATCTCATGTGCGAGCTTCAGACCCTACAATTTTGAACCTGTACGAACTGATCTCTGTGAGCCACGTCATACCTGTGCGAGCCAAATCAAGAAAAGAAGAATAATCATGATGATGTCCAAATGAGGGTCACTTGAATTGTATTTATAGCCTTTCGAGGATGTCCAATTTCTCTTTTGGGTCTACTTGTCCTTTTGTGCACGTGTGGGCTTCAATTCAAAAATGTACTTTCCGTTGTCCAAATCAAGTGATTCAAAAGTCAAAATTAGTCCTCTCAAAAAGAGGAATCTATTTCCATGATTAGAATTTGTTATTGAGCTGCTAAATTAACACTCCTAAGATTGTATTCCTATATATCTTGAGTCTTTCATTCTTGTAGACATGTAGACTCTTTAGTTGACAAAACAATATATTTGATTCCCCAACTACTCTCAAACATGTAATCCCCAAGTCTCTTGTAGTGGCCAATCCCAACAACAATGCTTTGTATTATACTACATTGTTTGTGGCTTTAAATTTTATTCAATACGAAAGATGTACCATTTCATGGTTTGGATATGTGAAGGCTGCTCAAGCTCCATTTCCATATTTCAAGGATGCACCATCAAAGTTCATCTTCCACATACCATCCACATCCTCACAAGAAAAAGATTGACAACCAAAATGGTGTAAGATTGATGAGCCTCATCATTGGGTAACTATATGGACTTCATTCACCTCCTAGATTAGTCAAATCAAGTCTTATCACAACTTATTACATGTTGTGATTATATTTTGTTTAATGAGATGAGTCAAAGTGAGATATTATGTCTAGTGGACTAATGTGCATTAAATGCAGGTTTGTGAGAGAAAATCAGGGAATTTTGGCAAGATTAAAGGCTAAAACTCGAATGGGACAAGGAAGAGAGATTGTAGGAGGTAAATCCTCCTAATTTACTCCTCCCTCATTTGAATATTCCTCCATCAATCACACTAGATCGGAGTACAAGCATCCAAGTCATGGAGATCAAAAGGCAGTCGAGCAAGTGATAGTCAAAGAGTTAGTTCATCTCGAGTTTGGGAGCCAAGCCTCCCTAGATTTAAGGAATTCGTTGGAGACTTCAATTGTATAAATAAATATGCCTAGAGCCTCATTAGGATTCAAATTTTTGTTGTAAAAAAACACTAGTTATTTTGGAGCTCTAGACTTGTGGAAGACATTTCTATGTAATTTTATGTTTTGATAATGAGAATGAGTTTTTTCATGATCCAGTATTGAGTTAACTTAGAGGTCTGAAGCTCTTGGGTTAGGGCCCAACCCTAGTAGAAAAGGTTTCTCTTCTTGTATCTGTATGCTTAGATTAGTTTCATAGTTTCATGGTTAAATTGTCCTTAGAAGTATTTCATTACAAGTAGTGTAGATTTGATTAGTTTATTTCTTAGTTTGCTTCTTTTTGTTCTTTACTTCAGAAATAGGTTAGAAGGGATAATAGGAACACCAAAAATATGTCAATATGTGTCTTGGCCTCACTTCCTCCTTCAGGGGTTATGATTTGAGGAAATGACCCCTATGCAACCCCAAAAAGACAAATTTCTACTTTCTCGTAGAATTTAGAGTTTATTGTACTTGAACTAGCATTTGATCAGTTTGCAAGTGTAGGATTTAATTACCATTTCTTTAATTTTCAGTCTCATAGTAGATCTCATCAATGAGTTCAACTTATTTCAACAAATTTTCCTCATGCATGAAGTAGACAGCTAGCTCATTAGCCTCTGTTTTTCTAGCTCATTGAAATTCTTCTTGTTTACATGATTTTAGGGAAAATATGATTGTTTGATGCAGTGCAGGTGTTTCAGAAGTAGAGAATTATTTCATAGCAAGAAACCTCCTTCTAACTTCATCCATCCATAAGCATTCCTTGCTTTCACTAAGACCTTCACCAATTTCATCATTTTACATGGAAACTTCTACAAGCATGTTAAGCAAATCCAACCATCTCCCAACCTTGGTTTTGAGTTCTGAGTGATCCTAGGCATTTTATCACTCCATTCCATCCACCAAACACCTTCACTAAGCCTTCCATCACCTCCAGCATGCATCGTTTTTCTCTTGGCTATATCCTATGCAAATATAGGGAATCCTATAGGTTTTTAGGACATCCTGTAGGTTTTCCTGTAGTGGCCTGTTTTGAGGCTGAATTGAGGGAAAACCTATAGGAAGCCACACAAGGTCACCTAAGGGTCTCCTAAACCTTCCAACCACCCACCAGCATCCCTAAGCCACCTGCCAAATCACCAAAAGATATTAGCTTTCGCACTTGTTTTTCCATAAAAAGAATAAAAAGAAAAAAATAGATTTATTTCAGTCCTTTACATGCACAATAGTGATGTTTGATGTTTTGAACTTTCATGCTTAGGACAGTGGCATTTCATACATGTTAGCTTGGAATTCTTGTAAAGCATAGTTTCTCATCAGTTAGTTAGAAAATGGTGTGTTTTTAGCATTGGATTTTAGTCCTTTTCCTTATTGCAATAGACAAGCTTTCTCCTAGAGTAGATTTCTGTTTCTTTCATCAGTAATCAAGCTTCTTCTTAATCCATAGAAGTATGGCTTGAAAACCCTATTTGTCTCTCGCCAGCTTAACAATGAAAAAAGGCAAAACCATCACTTTTACTTTTGTATACAACACTATCACCTCCAAGTTTGTACGAACCCCAGGTTGATAAAGTAAAGCTGGTAGCCCTAGGAGTTGCAACATTATTGTTGCAATACTGGTGCTCATCACTTTTTGGTGCCATTGACAAGGAGGTGTCCGAATAATATGTGATTACTACTTTCTTTCTTGCGTTTCTTGTTTCTAATATTATGTTAGTAGTTTCATTTCTGCAAAAGTAATTTAGTTTGTTTCCTTTTCCATTCTACATTATTTGCTTTCCTTTCCATTCTGCAAGTAAGATTTCAATCAAGCAGTTAATTTTTCATTCAGTCAGTAGTTTTCAGTCAGTCTACAATTTCAATTTTGCAATTACTTTCAAAGTTTGAAAAAACAAAAAACACAACAAAAACAATTTTTTTCATGCCTCGTAGGAATAGGGATAACTTAGGGAAATTTTTGCCAAATATCCCCACTGCTTCAAACAACCAACCTTTCCTCTTCTTTGGTGGCTGTGAACTGGAGGAACCCTTAGGTGAGAAACCAAGCATTTTTGAAGAACCTACAGGAGAAGAAGAAGAAGGAGAACCCATTCCTATTGAACCAATGGTTGAAAATAGAAATGACAAAGGAAATAGGGAAAGAGTTGAGGGTGCCTTCCCCATTAGGGAAACCAATGGAGATACTAAGATGAAAAATATAAGCCCCTCTTCCCTTCCTCATTTCCATGGCCTGACCTCAGAAGATCCAGACACTTTCTTATTTGAGTTTGTTGTCATATGCCGAACCTATGACTACAACAATGATGAGTAGAAGTTTAAACTATTTCCATCCACTCTCAAGGATGCAGCTTTACGCTGGTTCATGGGTTTACCTAGAGATAGATTCACAACTTGGGCTCAGATGCAGCGAGCCTTCAACAACAAGTATTGAGACTACTGTAGGTCTAAAAACACTAAAGAGGAAATTTTTAGGATGACTTTAGGGCATGATGAATCCCTTGTGGATTATGAAGAAAGATTCCAACTTAGCTACAAAAGGGCCTGGTGCACACTTGAGCCTGAGTCACTAAAGCTATTCATGCTTAGAGGAGTAAGGGAAGATCTTTTGGATACCCTAAAATTGTTAGCAGGAGGGGATATCTACCAGTTACCCTATGAGGATATCAATATTGTCTTTAGAAACCATTCTATGGCAGCTAGGGAAAAGGGTAGGGGTAGTCAACCTATGGTCAGTCCATCCTCTTCCAATTCATCCATCAAGGGTGAAATTGGAAACATGATGGAAGAGTTCAAGAGTGAGATGTTGCAAACACTTTCCCTACAAATGGACAGTATGCTCATTAAGAGAAAAAAAGAGGAAGCAGAGAGAGCCTTAGCCATTTTCTGTCCTAGATGCACCAGGAGGCACCCTAGGAATGAATGTCCATTGAATTCTATTGAAATCTGCTTAGTTTGTGAAGAAAACCCTTCTCTCCCTAGATTAAAAGTTGTATATAAAGGAGATGAATGGGTAACTGAACAACTCTGCTACATAAACCAAAGGAGACCTCATGGGCTTAGGCCATACCAACAAAGCATGCCAGGGTCATCCCATGCATATTACAACCCCAAGCAGACCACATCCATACCTTCTTGGGGCCCCCCTGCTCATCCTTCCTAGTCTACACCTCCTCCTTGGTCCTTTACACCTCAGTATCATTCCCAGCCAACCAGCTAGTCATTTCAACCATATGCTCCGCCACAACCTCAGTGGAGTGCACTGCCCCAACGATGGAGGCCCCCATACAGCAATGCTCCGCCACAACCTTAGTGGAGTGCACTGCCCCAGGGGTGGAGGCCCCCATACAACAATGGTCCAACTTTATTGCCTCACCACTTGCTTAACCACAACTGTTACACTCTGCTCCACCTAAACAACCCCAAATGCCTACCCAAACAAATCTGAATCCAAACAATAGACAGGAACAACAAGTACACAGTGGAGAGACATCCTATCGAGCTTATGTTGTGGAAATTTAGGAAATCAACCTGAGATCTGGGAGAGTACTCCTGGACAACCAACCTTTACCTCCACCTAGGGATTTTGAGGAGGAAAGAGAGGAAAGCATGCCTAAAGTAAATCCACCACCCTTTCCTAAGAGATTAACCCAACCACTCCAGCCAACCCCAGAAGAGACTGAACTTTTGGGAGAATTGAAAACCTATGTGTCAAAATTCCACTTCTCCAAGCTATTAAAGATGTACCTATTTACAACAAGTTGACTAAGGAGAAGTTCTTCAAGCATCCTAGGAGGTGAAGAAGAGATGCCCCTACCATTAATGTCATTGGACAACTATCTGAATTAATGTTGGGGCAAGTAATCTGTCCAAAGTATTTGGACCTCGGAAGCCCTATAGTAGATGTGCACATCAATGGCACCATTTTCCCACACACTTTGATCAATATTGGGGATACCATTAATGTGATGACCAAGGACACCATGCTCAACCTCAACCTCCAAGGTTCATTGAGAAAGACCGTGATAGTTCTGCAACTTACAAACCGCTCCACAGTGACCCTTGAGGCGATTGTGGAGGATGTGATGGTCTCCATTGACTCTTGGGAGTACCCTGCATATTTCCTAGTTCTCCAGCCTAAGGCTAAGCTTATTGGTTACCCTCTCATCCTTGGGAGGCTGTGGTTAGCCAATGTTGATGCCTACATTAGCTGCAAGGCTGGAAATATGACCATAAAAAATGGGCATACGTCCAAGTAGTTAGTCCTATAGCCTCCTGCTTAGCCATCTCTAGAACATGAATTACCTTTGTGGCTGGAAGAGGAGGAGGAAGATGAAGTTTATTCCACCCAACTCTATACCTTAGAAACAACCATGAGAGAGGGACAACATGATGAAGATGATTTGATTGACACATACTCCAAAGTCCAACTCCCAGTACATTGTCCTTAGAAGAAGTAGTCAAGGAAACCCAAAACAACCACTAGATTGATCTATTCTTAGTTGATTCCAACCCTACCCGTGTAAAAACCATAGAATTTGGCTCCAAGAGAACTTTGAAAATAAACCCATCTCTTTCTGTTTAGCAAGAAGAAAAGTTGTGCAACTTGCTAAAGGAACACCTGGATGCTTTTGCTTGGAGTTACAAACAAATGAAGGGAGTGCACCCTTCGGTGTGTACTCACCACATTTATATCAAAGAAGGTTGCAAGCCAGTCTGAAAACCCCAAAGGAGGATGAATCCAACTCTTAAAGATATAGTCAAAGAAGAACTACAAAAGCTACTAGATGCAGGATTCATTTACCCTATCTCAGACAGTGAGTGGATCTCTCCTTTGGTGTTGTTTCCAATGAAAAATGGTAAGTGGAGGATTTGTGTTGTTTACAGGGAGTTAAACAAAGCCACGAAGAAGGACCATTTCCCTCTACCTTTCATCCACCAAGTGCTAGATGGCATGATAGGGAAAAAGTTTTTCTCTTTCCTAGATGGATTTAGCTGGTACAATCAAATCTAGATCAGCTTGGAAGACCAGAATAAAATCACCTTCACTTGTCCTTGGGGTACTTTTGCCTATAGGGTCCTTCCTTTTGGCCTATGCAATTCTCCTGCCACTTTCCAGAGAGTAGTCTTGAGTATCTTTGCTGAATTAGTCCATGATGTGGTAGAGATTTATATGGATGATTTTACACCTTATGGATGTGATTTCCAGGAGGCTATGTCTAACTTAGGTAAGGTGCTACACAAATGCATTGAAATGAATCTATCTCTCAGTCCCGAAAATGTGAATTCTTGATGACTGCAGGGACTGTGCTAGGTCATTCAATATCTCAGCAAGGACTGCAGGTGGACCCAAACAAAATAGTTATCATCCAAAGGGTCCCACCTCCTCAAGAGCAGAGAGACGTCAAAAGTTTCCTAGGGTTAGCTGGATATTACTGAAGGTTTATAAAAGACTTCAACAAGTTGGCTTCTCCTTTATTTGGGTTTTTGGCCAAAGACTCTGAGTTTGTATGATCAAAAAGCTGTCAAGAGGCCCTAGACACCCTGAAGGACAAGTTAACCACTGCACCGATTCTCAGAGGCCCAAATTGGGCCCTTCCTTTTCATATACATGATGATGCCTCACACAAAGCCATAGGAGAAACCCTAGGCTAGATAGATGAAAAATTGCCTTATGCCATTTACTTTATCAGTAAGAATCTATCAAAGGTTGAACTGAACTACACAGTGACCGAAAATGAGCTCTTGGATGTTGTGCATTCATTGAAAAAATTTAGGCATTATATTACAGGCTATCAAACATTTGTACATACTGACCATGTTGCAATCAAATATTTAATGAATAAACCTGATGTGAATGCCCTGATTATTAGATGGTTACTTTTATTACAACAATTTGATCTAACTATTGTTGATAAGCCTAGCAAGGAAAATGTTGTTGCAAATTTTTTGTCTAGATTAACTTTGCCTATATGTGAGCAAGGAATGGTTGATGATCAGTTACCGGATGAGCACCTTTTCGCCATTTCAGTTCTCTCTCCATGAGTTTTTGACATAGAAAACTATTTGGTATCTACATAGTCCGTACCAAATTTGTCCTCAAAAGAGAAAAGCAAGATTGTGAGGAAGAGCACCTCCTTCGCTTGGATTGGGGGTAACCTCTTCAAACTAGGCCCTAATCAAATTCTGAGAACGTGTATCAAGGAGGAGGAAGTCTCTGACATCCTTTTAACCTATCATGATGGGCCTTGTGGAGGTCACTTTGCAACAAAGAGGACAACATTTAAAGTGTTATAAGCTAGTTATTATTGGCCCACCCTTCATCAAGATGTGAAAAGATATACTAGTTAGTGTGATCGGTGCCAAAGGATGGGAAATCCTACTCCAAGAGATGAAATGCCTATGCAACCTCAAGTGACTTTCAAGCCATTTGAGAAGTGGGTCATGGACTTCATTGGACCTATTAACCCTCCTTCCAAGCAAAAGTAGTATATCATTGTGTGCACTGACTATCTGACTAAGTGGTCTGAAACCAAGGCAATCAAGGCAGCAACAAATGAGAAGGTGGCTGAGTTCTTAAGGGAGAATGTATTTTACAAGTTTGAGTACCCTAGAGAACTAGTCACTGATCAAGACAGTGAGTTTACCTCCAACATGATTGAAGACTTGCTAAGCCAACACAAGATCAAGCATAGAACCTCCACTCCCTATCACCCACAAGATAATGGGAAATTGGAGGTGACCAACAGAGCATTGGAAGGCATCCTAACCAAAGTGGTTAGCAGCAATAGGAAGTATTAGGCAGATAGACTAGTTGAGGCCACCTGGGCCTAGAATACCACCTAGAAGACCACCACTGGATTCACACCCTATGAGTTCGTCTATGGAAAAAAGGCCCTGTTGTCCATTGAGTTTGAGTATAATACATTGAGGATGGAAACCCAACTAGATCTAGATCTCAATAGTGCAAAAAAAGAGATATTTCTCCAATTGAATGGTTTAGATGAGTTCAGAATGCAGGCCATCCTACACACAGAGGTAACTCAAATTCAAAGGAAGATTTGGCATGATAAGAACATCAAGGATAAGCAATTTCAAGAAGGTGATTGGGCTTTGTTATATGATTCTAGGTATAAAGACTTTAAGGTCAAGTTACGGAAAAGATGATTAGGGCCTTATGTTATATAGAGATGTCATGATAATGGTTCAGTGCAAATCAGAACCATAGATGAAAAGGCCATTCCTTTACTTGTTAATGGGCATAGATTGAAAGTTTACAAAAGGCCATTGTCAAAGCAAGATTTCATTAATGGTATCAATAAAATAGTGATGGTGTTGGAGCAAGCCTCAGATCTTTCCTCATCAAGTCACTGAGAAAAAAGGAAAAAGAAAAAATAAGGAGACTCAGGTGAAAGCCTCCATGAGGCACTTGAGTCCCACTATTGGGTTGAAAACCTCTTTGGGCTGCCCAATGGTGTAAAAAAAAAGCAAAAACAAAAAAAGAGAAATAAAAGATCTCTGGGTGAAAACCTCTCTTGAGGCGCCCAGGAAAGCAGCTAGGATGAAAACCTCTTGGAGGCAGACTAGTTGTTTTCAAAAGAAAAAGAAAAAAAAAAGAGAAAAGAAAAAAAATCATGAAAAAATGTTTGTAGGTCAGCAGGAGGACAATCAGAGAGAAAAGGAGAATCAAAAGGGACCTATTCCACTCATAATTTATTTTTCCATTCATTATCCTTCATCATTCCACTATTCCTTTCATTTTTTTCACTCATTTGCCTCAGTTTGCAAGGGTACTGTGTTTTCTACAGGATTCCCTATAAACCTACAAGATCCCTTGAAAACCTACAGGATGATCCTGTAGGAATTATAGTGGTTCGGGAATCCTAAAGAAGGTAACACTAGGGCAAGGAAATGACCTACACATGTCAAAAAATAAAACTCCTACATCACCGCTTCATTACCATGCCTCTCTCCACTTCGATCACCCCTGCATTCATCATTAAAAAAAATCATTTTTCAAAAAAAAAAAATTTACAATCTTCAAGAAAAAACACAGAGAAAAATGAGATAGAGAGAAAAGGGGAACATCACCTGAAGGGTTATTTCTCATTATTCGCACACCCCTAGATCTCCTCTCTATCCATGTTCATCATCCTCAAGTACCAACAGTATAAATGAATAAAAATTCCGAGTGAGAAGCAACTACAGGACATCCTGTAGGAAATCCTGTAGCAGCCTATCCCACAAACTAAAAATCATAAGTTGTAGCAAGTTTCTAGCATGGATATCCAAGGGTAGAAGAAGCTCCAGAGCAGCAGCAACACCATCATCTTCAGCACCAGGTACCTGCACATCAAAGAAATCATCAAAGGGAAATAAAATAAAAAAGAAGGAGAGATCACATGCAGCCAACATACAACAAAAACCTCATTTCTTCAACAAATTGCAGCAAGGTATTGTTACCACAGGTAAGTATCTCGCTTCACTCTCAAATTTTCATAATGTAATCAAAAGATGTAAAGGTTGTGAACAAGTTGATTTATAAGCGAAAGGTGGCCAATTAACTTGGCCACCTTCGTTCAGTTAGCGAGGACAAAAAAATCAGTCCTCACACACATGGCAATAGTCAAGTCAAAGAAAACGAGGATGAGATCGAAAGCAGTTAAGACTATGGATGCCCAAAGTGGGAGTTGATTACGAGGTGAAAGGAATTATGATGTGGTAGTGGGGACCAATGGTCCAAAAATAGAAATTCGTACCTCGACTTCCAGCACACCACCTCACTCAACTCGACCATAAGAGGAAATAAACGTTGATCCCCATGCACTCATGCATTCATCTTCTCGAGGCTCACTCTAGCAAAGTCGCTCTCATCCCTAAGAAACCTACAAGAGAGGAAAAATTCATTTTTTCCTGTGCAGGACTTCCTATAGGATCCTACAAGAAATCCTACAGGATCACACAGGAATCCTACAAGATATAGTCAGGCAGTCTACAGGATTGGCAGAGAGCAATTTCAGAGGGGGAAACACCGGGGTTGGCTACAACAAGCCCTATGAGGAGGTAGGCTCTACATTTCCTTCCATTTTTCCAAGTAAAAAGAACAAAAAAGTATCCTAGTTTGATGAAATTAATAGTTGTATAAGGGAATTGTATTCACAGAAATTTCAGTCCCATTTCCTCCATTAAAATTTTATATCTCTACTCCTCAAATTCACAAGACAAAATGTCATGGGGGTTTAATAGAAGGGATCCCATTAACACTGTAAGGATTCACCAACACCCTCCTGCGATAGAAATATTCACAAAACATAATTAGATGGGATACTTTGAGAAATTAAGGGGGTATGATGATGAAGTAGCCAGAGATTTTTCTCTCTCCCTCATTCCACTGACCAGGACCCATGCCACTATTGTGGTGAGAGGCCTCTCCATAGAGCTCACCCCTGAACTCATAAGTAGAATTACCACACTTCCCTTAGGAGTGTCTTGGAGAAAGGAAGACAAGGGAGATAGCCAAACTGCAAAAAATAAATTCTTTTTAGAGGGAAAGGAGCCCATTGAAGATAAAAATGGAGTGAGGAGATCAAGCCTACCATACCCCTAGAATGAGGTAAGCTACCATCTTATAAAATACATATCATGTGAAGGTAGGTATAGTGTGGTATATGGATATCACTTTAGGCTTCTTGAATAATTGAGGTTTGGAGTAGAAACACCTCCTCACCAGAGGCTCAACATATACTTCCTTTTGTAGTCACTGATAGATACAAGCATGAAGGTGCAGGAAGGAAACTACCAACATCTAGCCCACCATGGGTTAATTAGAATCATCATAGAAGATTCCCTTGGGAAATTTTCAGATACATGCTGACAAAGGTGAATATCAAGGCCCTCACATATGATAGAAGCCCTACTATCAGTGAAAAGGATGAAGAAGAGACTGAAACAGATGAAGATGAAGCATAGAGGGATGAAGAGGAAGAGAAAGAGAAGGAAGGTGATGAAGAAATAGAAGAAGATTTCAAGGAGGAAACTGATAAACAAGATGAGGAACTAGAGGGAGAAGAAGAGGGGAACGACAAAGATGAAAAGGGAAATGGAAAAGAGGAGGCAGAGGACAAGGAGGAGTCACCCAGGGTGTCTCCATAACCCACCAAGAAAGAGGCAGCAACTACCCTCACTGCCCCTAGCACCCCTATCAAACAAAAAGGCAAGAGATAGAGGCAAACCACATTATACTTCAGAACAAGGAAAAGTACATGGATAAGGTAGGAAAAACCTCAAACTCCAACCAAGGTTCCCATTGTTATTGACGACTCACCTAAACAATAGGAGAAGATGGCTCCTCTTATAAAAAATGAAGGAGAAGGATCCTCAGCACAAACCTCCCCTAAGTATCCTATCACTTATGAGAGAAGGCCTGTGACTAGATCTACCTCATCCAAAGGAAAGGACATCCTACAAGATACACAACAAGACCTATAGGAAGAAGAGGTAGTCCTACAGGAAACTCTACTAAACCTACAGGAAACTCAGAAATTGGATAAGGAAGGAAGTATTCAGCAAGAAACAAAGAGAGAGGACCTAGAGCTAAGGGAACCTATTCCTCAACCTAACCTTGACTCATACTACATATTTATTGAAGGGGGCAAGATCATTCCACAAAAAATTTCCATCCCATTATTCTTTGAGCTTGAGAAAGAAAGATCCAAAACACATGTATGGATGCAGATTTCCAAGTCCAAGGGGGTGGAGGACATTGGTCACATGGAGGAGAAGCTCAAAGAGATGGGTAGAGAACTAAGTAGCCTAAGGGACAGACAGGCCATAATAAAAACTCAGTTGGAGGCAGAAAATGCATGGTTGAAAGGATAACTGCAAGAAAGAGAGCATTAATTGGCATCCATGCCTAGTCTATCTTTGGAAGAAATCCAATGCAGGATGCCAACTAAGTCCTATGCATTATACCTTAAGGAATAGCAGCTACAGTTCCAAATCAAGACCCTAGCATAGAGAGGCACTATGCCATTCTAGGATTATAGACTGTCAGGCCAGGCGGTAACTCCACAAAACAAAAACTAATTCGAGTGTTATTCCATTAGGTAGGTCTTTGTTATATACAATAGGGAGTGACTGTTCACATTCCTAATTTAATTATTTACATAAATTCACCCAATCATGAAGATTAGGTGTCAACATTCCCCCCCTTAATCTGAAGGGATGTTGGTGAGTCCAAGCATCGTTCTGAATCGTTCAAGATTTTCTCTTCCAAGCGGTTTGGTGAAGATGTCTGCAATTTGCTCATTTGTGGAACAATGACGGAGATGGATTGTTTTGGCCTCAACATGATGTAGAATTAGATGATATTTAGTATTGATGTGCTTCGTTCGATCATGGAACTTTGGGTTCTTGGCCAACTTTATTGCCGAGGTATTGTCAATCATGAGTGGAGTCGATTGCTCTTGTTTTACCTGCAAATCTTCAAGAATTTTCCTGAGCCACACATTTTCTTTTGTTGCCTTAGCTGTTGCCACATATTCTGCTTCTATTGTGGAATCTGTTGGAACTGATTGTTTGCTTGATCTCCATGAGACAGCTCCTGATCCAAGACTCATAGCATAACATGAAGTAGATACCCGAGTTTCTTTGTCTCCATCGAAGTCTGAATCAGAGTATCCAATCACGCTGAAGTCGTCCACCTCTATATATTTAATTCCAAAGTCTTGAGTTCCCTTCAAGTACCTTAGAACTCTTTTTGCAGCAGACCAATGTCCCTCACAA